>OMKI01006334.1:8158-44984 GCA_900302315.1 Phycis blennoides
TGGCACTTAGTCAGAGATGTTGTATACTGGCAATGGTTAATCTAGCAATTGAAATGCTTGAAACTTGTTCTGGTGACTTTCTTACTGTATTAGCTGCAATGAAATGTTGTACCCTCTTATGACAAATGTACTCTTTGTAAGTCGCTTTGGATAAAAGCGTCTGCCAAATGCCCTAAATGTAAATGTAAATGTAAATGTCTGTTAGAATACCACTTCATAGGCTGGTTATGTCTGTTAGAATACCACTTCAGGGCCATAGGCTGGTCATGTCTGTTAGAATACCACTTCATAGGCTGGTTATGTCTGTTAGAATACCACTTCAGGGCCATAAAATGAGAGAATACTCTGATGATATATAATTGGATATACATATAGAGAGAGAGAGAGAGAGAGAGAGAGAGATATATATATATATATAACAACGATTTTGGTGGGCTTAATAGGGATGTTAAAAGTTATTGGTTCTTTTTTCTAAATACTGTATCTTGTGCAGAAGTTGATCGTAGCACATTAACGCTCCAAAGCACACAGGATAATATCAATTAGTGCACATTGTGTGGGTGTCTTATCATACATCTTCAGAAGGGGACAAACATGGAAAAACACTAAACATTTTTGTTATGAAAATAACCTACAGCCAAGAGATTTTATTTTGGAAGAGGTCTAACAAACCAAAACAAAGCAAGCAGGCTCAGACAGCACAGAAAAATAGGACTTTATTAGAATGCAGAGTCCAACACTCAGACACCATGAGTTATTGTGACAGCGTACTGGGAACACCCTGTCCCTAACCCAGACACCATGAGTTATTGTGACAGCGTACTGGGAACACCCTGTCCCTAACCCAGACACCATGAGTTATCGTGACAGCGTACTGGGAACACCCTGCCCCTAACCCAGACACCATGAGTTATCGTGACAGCGTACTGGGAACACCCTGCCCCTAACCCAGACACCATGAGTTATCGTGACAGTGTACTGGGAACACCCTGTCCCTAACCCAGACACCATGAATTATTGTGACAGTGTACTGGGAACACCCTGCCCCTAACCCAGACGCCATGAGTTATCGTGACAGTGTACTGGGAACACCCTGCCCGTCACTGAAGTGGCAACAGAGAATTGTAAAAGAAAATGCAGGATTTTGTTATCCTTCTATTTTGACTACAATAATTGTGAAAAATCGATTAAATAAAAAGTACCATAAAAAGTTCATGTTAATGGGACTTTGTGTTCATATAAGCAAACAGAAATGATACAACGTTTAAAGATAGGTTACATTTGTACATTCTAAAATAATTCCAATGGCAACATGACTCCTGTATGCACAGCACCAAGCAGTATTGTGATGAAATACAACCAGATATAAATAAAAACCACTGTTGTTGCATTTGGTCACAACTAGAGGGCAGTATGGTTGCTCTGGCCTGTCCAACCATCGAAGAACAAGGCTGTAACGTTGTGATGTCAGGACGGGAGCGACTCCTAGATAGAGAGATAAAAACTTTAGAGAAGCCCAGAATAGTTTGGAACGTTTACATTTAAGCTTTAATGTCCAACGGTGACACATATTTACACTGCAGTGGAGTACGTTGGGGTATCCGAATAAAATACACACTTTACACAATATAAAACCAAAATCTCACACACACACACACATTATTATGAAATCTGGTGATTATTTATTATATCAAATGTATGACCTACATCCCACCGCAACCCAAAGACCATTTAAATTGAAACCATCAGTTAATCCTCACGTCTCCAATCACAGAGCTAGACCAATCAGACACGTCCTCGTTAGCTGTAAACCAGGTTCACCTGTCACCCTCCTGCTATATGAGGCACAGGCACAGTGCGTGCTTCACTTCTCCGTGGGGCAGGCGGGGCCGGACCGGACCGGACGCCACGCCGAGGTCTTCGTGTGCTGTGCTGTGATGTGTAAAGCAGGCCCACATCTGTGAGTAACCAGGGCCGTGTTCCGATATCTATACTTCATGAGTACACTTAAACGTAGCACACTATCCGCACTCACTAAGTGTGCTGATTTTAAGATGTTAGTGTTGTTCCAAATGGTGCACTTACCGAAAATTACTATCAGCTGCGTAGCCACATCACTCGTGAGACAGCTAACACACGTGAATCCATTATCCACTGACGTCTAGTCATTTTAGAACTGAGCGCGGCTCAGCCTGGCTCCGCCTCTTCTGCTACGTAGCTAAGATGGCTGCCGTTGAGTACGGAAAGTGTACACCGTTGCACAATATGCGTACTAACCGTTTTGAGGGCACCATTCGGATCCTTTCAGCACACTTCTTTTTGCCGCAATCATAATCCGAACACCCTATACGTACTCAAACTAAGTATAGTAAGTATGGCAAGTATGGATATCGGAACACGGCCCAAGTTTTCTTATTTCACAGCTGGTTAAAGTTTGGTTTGTTGAGTAAGTTGCTTCAGGTGAGCCGCTTTATTTAGACTCCTTTGAGAACTGCACTAGGTTGTGTTAACTCACTGTGTTTAACCCGTTGTGTGTTGTGTGTAGATTTGCGTTAGTGAGACTGTGTGTACACATGGATTTGTACTAGTGGGATTGTGTGTACACATGGTTTTGTGTTAGTGGGCGTGTGGGGTTGTGTGTACACATGGTTTTGTGTTAGTGGGCGTGTGGGATTGTGTGTACACATGGTTTTGTTTGTGGGCGTGTGGGATCTCGTGTACACATGGTTTTGTGTTACTGACTTGACCGGCTGACTTGATTCTGGGGGGGCCCCCTTTGGGCCCCCCTGGATGACAGGCCACATCAGTGTACCCCTAATCTGTGCTGTGGCAGTAGAACTGGCAGCTCTGTTGAGGGCATTGGGACGGCTAGGGCCATCTGTAGCAGAAGATAGGCCAGACGTGGGCAAAATGCTGGGCCAGAACCAGCTGCGGACCATCTATCTGGTCCGCAACGCAGTGTTTCCCACACATGGTCTTGACATAGGTGGGCCCCTAAAGTACATTGTCTAGTGAGTAGCCCCACTCTCGGTACTCTGACTCACATGGTCAAGCTAGGAAGCCTTGTTGGCTTTTCCCATGGAGAAGACCACTGGCTGAACCATGAGTAGAACCTCGAGTTCACTGTTATGGATGTCAGACTTGTAAAAGTCTAAATCTAAATCTCAATAGGTACTCATTTTATTGGTGTGAAAGTGCTTGTGCTTGTTTCCAATGTGCAGAAATGGAAAGACGGTTTAATGTTGGTCTTTGTGTGTGACGTCCACACCAGAACTCCTCTGGCCTTGCAGTTCTTTACCTGCTGTTGTATAGCTAGCCAGGTACACTTCTAAACAGTGATTGTCATCCAGTGGGAACATTTTGAAACCTTGGACATCTTTAATTGTTTTTAGTTAGTTAGTTAGTTAGGCTATTTGGGTGAGGGTTCTTTGGTCAATAGTTCTACATTGTAGGTGAAGTACAAACCATGTCTGTAGCAGAGTTTTGCAGTCTCTCCACCACAGGACTCATGCCAGCCGTAGTCTTTGGTTCCTCACATCACTCTGCGTGTCATGCTCAGCCCATTGAAAACAGTGGATGTTTTTACCCCTGACTTGAGGCAGACCTCCTCTGTCAGACTGACCACGCCCCCTACTGGGCAGCAGGTCCTGTAAGGCCAGCGCTCACTAAACACAAGTAGCAGTGTGCCCAAAAGCCTGCTCTCATTTTGTCTACTTCCCTTGAAGAGCGACAGATGGTGAGAGGGCTTGTCTTATGACTCCTCTGGCCATGGGGTGGCGGCATTCATCCACTTTGATGGCGACAGATTGCTGCCTTCTGGATGAGCTGCAGTGGTCAACTGGCACATTTGGGCGGCCCAGCCATAAGGGACCCGCAGTAGTCTAGACCAGGACCTGGCCATCTGTGTGAGGGATGGACATATCTTCCTGTGGAGCATAACTCCGCATGAGCAGGTGGTCTTGATGAAGGACAGCTGGTAACCAATTGTCAAACCCAGGTTTCACTGGCACCACAAAGTCCAAAAGCTAGTACTTTTGGACAATTTGCATGCACATGCAAGACTTTTCTGGGACCATCTCTGGACTTTACCTGTCTTTAGCTCTTAACTCTACCTGGTGCCTCGTATACACGTCTTTTTTGACGTTTTTTTTTTTTTTTCATTTGATGCTGTCAGTAACTTGAAACGACATACTTTGACATGGGGCGCTATGAGCAGTGTGCTGTAATCAAAGTATAGTTTACATGTTTATCCAAATGTCTTCTAAATCCTCCAGTGCTTACTCTGCAGCAGACAATCCACTACAGTTGAGCTTCACCAGAGATCCACCAGACCAGTGACCTGCTGAACCAGTGACCTGGACCAGTGATCTAATTATTTTCATGCAGCCACTAAACGGAGGGTTAAGCACTGAGGGAGACCACCGTAGTGTAGCAATGTCCTCCATCCACACGATAAGGGGAATGGAGACCACTGTGTGCGGACATCCTGGTCCTCTGAGCCACCAGTGCATTGAGGGAGACAGAGCTGCTGGGGTCCAGGGGGCTGAGCAGTTCAGCCTGCTCAGTTCTCCTAAAGCAGGAATAACTCTGGACCACCCCTCAAGCCCCCACATCACATTACACAGCTGTTTGTTGCACTCCCCGCACCATCCACTTTGTAACACTACAAACACTTTTACACTTGGTTACTTTACACTTTACACTTACTGTTACTGTTGCTTGTTGTTTGTACTGTCGGTACTGTATTGTTGGTGTTGTGTTGTGTTTTGTGTTGTTTGTTGTTTGTCAATGCGTACGAACCACCAGGACAAATTCCTCGTAGGTGCAAACCTACTTGGCAATAAAGTTTTTCTGAGTTTGTTTCCTGGTACATTACACAGCTGTTTGTTTCCTGGTACCCCCACATCCCATTACACAGCTGTGACTTTCATGGCAAGTCAGCAAGTTGAGTGAATGAAATGACATCGCAGACTAAATGGGAATAAAACTCCCTAAACTAACACTTTCTGAGTGATATAGATTTTCACTGACCATGGTGGTTTTAAAAACTTGACAATATTACCTGGCTGGAAGAAAAGCTTCAAATGCTTCAATTGCATTTGCTCAATACTTTTCAGTGGGTTAGGAGACTGTTGCTGTTTTGGAAGGTGAAAGTGTTTGTCCTCCATCAAAACATTTGAAGAAATTATGTACAGAATATGAAACCTGAACACTAATGTTCATAATGTGCCACCTTTATATTGGACACTCATTATATTCAAGCAAGTTAGTAAATTAGTTTTTACCATTTCAATCAGGGACAATGTATCATACAGCCTATTGTATATTGAGTATGTGAACATCAAGCATCACATGGGATGTGTATGGACTCAAACGATGAGTCCATGATCAAAATGAGTCCATGGATCCATGGTGGCAGCGTAGATCAGGAGTCTGGGTCCTGATCTACTCATGTTGAGTTTGTCGAACAGTTGTGAGGGAAATAAAGAGGCTTCTTGTCTCATTGTAGGTTTATTTACTGCTATGTTAGCGCCATGTAAGCATTTTTCCTTTTTTTGAAAGTAGAATTTGTTAACCAATGCATGCCCGCATAGATAGTGACAATGTTAATATGCTCATTATCACCATGGAAACAAGATGCTTGTTTTTCAAATCAACATTTTTTTTGTTAGTTTTTATTCCCGCAAATGTATCACACTGGTTAACAGCAATGTGAGGAGTTGTATTGTCAGACAAAGTTTATACTTGTAACACCAAAGATATATTGATTCCTCGTTGCATTGAAATGTGAAGTACTTTGTATTTTTCACACAGAGTTGTAAAGTAGTGTTGTAAAGTACAGTTATGTCCAAGTTTCCCTCTCATTTCTAATCTCAGAAAACGCACTAAGGAGAGGAAATGCCTTCAAACGGGCAGCAAGAAATGAGAATCAAAAGGACAAATGGTTTGGTGTTCTGCTGCTCTACGAACAGAACCTCAGAATAGAACCTCAGAACAGTCGCAGAAAGACTTATGCCAACGGAAGGAGAAAGAAAGGCCTAACGTACACATGGAGCCCGCAGACCTCTGAGACCACCTCTGGTTCTCAGAGGTCCGGTGAGCCACGAGCGAGGGGCTCAGGGCGTTGGAAGTGCAGAAGTACCTGGATGAGGGGTTCACACCTGGACTCATTGTGGACCAACAGAAGAACAGGATAAGTGCTCGTTTTGACACTGTGTGAAACGCAGACCAAACCTGACGGCTGCCTTGTATACTTCTATTTAATTCATGTCAATGCGGAGGCGTCATGACAACACCCAAAGACCCAGACACGACACACTTCACTCACGCATATGTACATAAACAAGGAGTTAAGCCAGGGTGCAGACAGTTGTGAAATCAATGTGGACACACGGTAAAGACTCAACAACACATACAATCAAGACAAGACTAAAGGTATGGAGGGCTTTTGGTTTCTCTCATCCTCTCTGTTACATGGCGTCTCTTCTCCTGGAGTCTCAACAGGGAGACGCATGGCTGCTGTATCGGGGAAGGGTGGCTCATCTATATACACTGTCAACATCGTCCATCCGGAAGAGGCTGGCCCAGCAGGCCGCCATCTTGATCTGCAGTCCACTCGGCCTTGTTTCTCCATCATACCACTGAGTCCAACATGCGACATGATCCCGCCAGGAAGAAGGAAACGCAACAAGGATGGTGACAGGAAAACAAAATAGGACAGCTATCTTTGGTCACAAAATTAAAACAAGGACAATAAAAAGGTCAAAAGGAAAATTGTCAAACGCAACACAGTACCGTTTGGAACAGAGAGAGATGACACGGATCAGAAACAGATCCAGGGTGCAGGATGAGAGACTATGAATTTAAATAATTATTACTGGTACATAAGAAGAATATAGTCCGGGGTGGGGGTAGGCTAGGGGGGAGGAGACAAGACAAGTCAATCCCAGCTCTCATTGGGGTCATCCTCCTCCGCCTGCTCATATCTCTCCTCCCCTCCCTCCCCCGCCGCCTCTCCCCCCCCAGGGGGCATGGGGTCACAGCAGTAGTGTTGCAGCAGCAGGTGAAGGTTCTGCTGGAGGGCGTCGGGCCCAGGGGGGTCTGGGTCATCGTCTAGCCGCTCCAGATGCACATGCTTCTTGCCCTGGCCGTCCCTGGCCACTGTCCTCTTCTGGGAGCGGGACTTAGACATTGTGGTTCTGGGACACCAGACCGGGAGAGAGGGGCGAGAAAATGGGAGAACAGAAAAGGTTTTAGAGCAGAGGGGTGCTTAGCATTAGTAGACGGTGTGGGTTGGAAGCCCGGTCATGCTTGTTGCATTCCATTAATATGTCCAGCTGTAACTCAATGTCCTTCAGCCCAACAAACTAGGTGTTGGGTGTGTCAGAGCACACTTTCTGGAACACACGTTGAACTGTTTGTACTGGAGCATGCTGGGTAACACATGTTAGGAACCCAAAATCAACTGCAACACACGCACAGTTTTGCTAGCTTTGAAGAAAGTGTCGCTAGCTTTGAAGTGTGAGGCGACCTCATGCTTGTCGTGTTTCAACAGACAGCTGCACACCCACGCTGCATGCTCAAACCTTCTGAGCACTGAACCGTCCTCCTGCAACATCTCCTGCTCCACTAAATGAGGCAGGAGGACTGTTTTCCCAAAGCCTCCTGCATAACTCAACGCCTAGAGGGGATGGATGCAGAACGGGCAGAGGAGGATCAGGAGGAAGCACCTCATTGGAACTCATGAAGAGTGGCTGACCACCAACCACACCAGAAAGACGGCACCACACAACTCAAGGCACAAGGCTGTGGCACCTTCAGGGCCAATGAGGGAAGATATTCAGTCGGCCCTAGTTGAGGCGCGCAGCAGAGGCAGCTGCTTTTAAAGAGGATTGGTCCATTATGTTTGATTGGTTAAACCTAATATACAGGACAGATTTTCTTATAAAGACCACCTCTGAGTTACTGCTGCTTAATGTTTTTGCTCCTATTCTTTTATTGCAGATTATGCCACAGTGTTAAATACTTAAATACTTGATCCTGATTGGTCAATAACATTCCAAGGGTGAGCATAATTTCTCAATAACGGGACACCTCTGCATCTTAAAAGTTCTGATGCAATGCACTACAAATCCAACATGAACAACAATGGTCAAATATAACTGTCAACCACATTTCCTTGAAGTTACTGATCATACAGAGACGTCGATAAGATAGTCTCTTGATAAACTGGACGGCTGCTGGAACAATGGTGCTGTCCTGCATTGTGTACTGCCTACCTTCCGGAAGTCGTCCCCAGCAGAGGGGAGGTCTGCCGCCAGGGAGGCCTCTCCCGTTTGCTTCTCCAGCCGATCGCCCCGCACCACCGTGGTCTTCAGCACCCTGCTCACCTTGCGGCCCTGCACGGGCTCCGTCTCAAACCTGGAGCCGCTGGCTGTGCCCGGCGCCAGCAATTCAGAGAAAGTAGACTGTAGGGGGCGCCGGAGTGGTTAGAACACAAGCAACAAGCTTGGCCGTTAAAGCGAAATAAAGAAACTACAAAAAAGATTTGACATTTGTCCTCTACAGCAGTGGTTCTCAAAGTGTCCTAATGTCCCCCTCTAAGATACAGTTTGTCAGCCATGTAATCCTTTCACCAGCACAAACATTTTGGGAGGTGAAAAGGAGAATATTACGTTACAAAGTATGTGAATGTTATTTCTAAACATGAGCATTATATGGGTGGTGTTAATACTAACATGGGCTTTACTTATGATTGACTGAACTCTTGCAGTCGGTGGTTGGCTTGATTCTGCTTACTGCAGAAACCATCTAGGTTTTTGTAACTTACAAATCCCAATGGTTCACTGGAAATAGAGAGGGATCATTTGTACTTTGTGAACGCAGAATCAGCCCCAAACAAGAAGAAATGTGCAGGACAAACCTCATTCTGATCTCCTCGGCTGCGGACCACCGTCCTCTTCACCACTCTGGAGAACACGTCTCCCTCCTCCACATGCACAATATCCTGCTCAGCTCCCTCCATGCTCACTTCCTGTTTCTCCACTCCGTCCGCAGACACGTACTTACGGATTACCTTTCTTGTGGTCTGGGAGGGGGTCAGACAGATAATGTCAAAAACACAAACCAGGCCCCTTCCATTTTTTTCAGAAATATCCAACACTGATTTAGATAGAAATACAGCTGATTTAAAGGTACTTTGTGTAAAAGTTTGAAATTCATTGTCATTACTGGCCCCTGTGGCTGATAAGGGAACTGCAGCCTGTTGGGGCATTCAGAGCACTGGAGTGTGAGCTTCGTGGGTTGAGACTGTGAATGTTAGTTGCCATCATGAAGAATTGGACAAATGTAAAAGTTATGAAAGATCAGACATTGTGCACTTAGATGTCACTTTCTTCCTTTGTCCCAGCAAAATATCCAGGGGTCAAATATAATAGAAATCAGCCCAGATGGCAAAACAGGAAAAGGCTGTTCTACGCCTGTTCCTGTTTTGGTAATTAAAAGCCTTTTTTTACATGTATGCATGTGAATACATGTAAATGCATGTAAAAATCATACACACAGTCCCTTGGTGTTCTCCCTTACTTTCTTCACTACAATGTTCCCTTGATCATCTGTGTACTTCTCTTCGGTCACCATTTGGGGTGGGATGTCTGGCAAGTCGTCCCCCTAAAAGAAGGGAAGAGAATCGTCAGGTCTTCGTTCCTTGCAGTCACTATGTGACACCAGCATACATCAGAAACCACAACATCTACAATAAGTGGTTCCTTTTCCTGACCAATCGTCAAGCAGAGTGAAATTGGGTAAAAAATGGGAGACATTAGGGCACATAAAACAGATGTATCGCAATAAAAGGATGCATTGAGTTGCTTCATTTCCCTTGTGAGCAGAATAATCAGAAAAAAGTAAGTAAAAGTAAAACACCCCCCATAAAAATGAACCAACAGCAAGCAATCAGCGTGACAATCAGCACACTCACACAGCAGGGTTCTGCTGGGTTTACCTGGATAATCACTCTGCGACGCACCACTCTGGTGGTCAGAACCTCTTCCTCTGAGCTGTCCGAGGACATGGGCCCTAACTCCTCTGATATCTCCTACGAGACACCACACAGCCAACCTGTGTCAACATCTTTTACACCATGGAACACACGGCACACAACGTCCCTTCTGTTCTCTTGACTTGTAAGGTGCAAATGCCACGCGGGTTAATTTCCAAATTAAGTTGAACTACAAGTTTCCGTTTAATGATTATGCACATGAACTCATGTGAGTGTAATACGAGTGCATGAACATCCACTCAACAGTGGAGTAAGTTGAAGGTGAAGAGAAAGAAAGTGTGATTAAGTGATGATGTTTGAAGTTGAAGAGAAGGCACATTGATGTTGTTTATCCAACCAAAATCGGCATGCAAAATGAAAGGTAAAATTAATTGTCAAAAAAGAATGCAGACCAATGATGCAGGAAAATAAAGAACCTAAGTATAACCAATATGATGGAATTAGTTTACATCACTGTACACACCGCAAACGTGAACACTGCAAACTGCAAACACGGCACACCATGATCTGTTTCAGCCACTGATTATTTCAAGATTTGTGTTTTGGAAACTGCGAGTGTATGCACACATGCCAACACAGCACCCCATCATTTAGTTCTTTGCAACATTGAGTTAACCAATCCTGAAGCTTTTAAAAATGTAGTGCCACTACAATTGGCTCAGGCAGGCAAGGCACGCTTGCAGCTTTCTGTTCATGCCTGACTTCTTACCCTCGCCAGGAAGTCATCCTCGTCATCATCCACATACTCTGCCTGATCTCGGGAAGGAAGCTCCTCACACAATGGGAGGTCGCCTTCAGATCTACAGTCTTTCGAGCAGTCTGAATCGTACGCAAAGTCGCCAAGACTTTCACTACCGGACGAGAGGCGCTTGTAATCCTGCACTTGTAGGTACTGCTGGGTGTACTCGGGGCCCGCCGTGAGGAAACCCAGAACAGGGCTGCAGCCTGGCATCGGTGAGGGAGGCTCAGAGATGCGAAAGGCAATCCCACATGCTGGATTCACATTCTCGCTTTCAGTGGAGTCAGATAAGGTTTGCTCACAGTCAAAGAATTCAGCATCAGAATCAATGGAGTCTGCGCCCCTGAACGGTTTTCTGAGTCGGACATTGCTTTTTTCTGATTCAAATGCAGATAGGGTGGTTTCAAATTCAGAGAGGACTTTATTGAAACCTGGGGAGAACTCAAAATCTTCTAAAGTGTCTTCCTGAAGGCTGCTCTCTGTGGAACTGCTGAAAACTGGCAAGTCGGGACTCAAATCATTCAGTGAAACAGAACTACATGTCTGATGCTTGGAAAATACTGCTTCATAATCTGGTGGTGCCAAAAACTTTCCGGACATCATAGAAAATTGTTCAGTGGACTGGGCTTCTGTGGGGGATGACTCCTGACCTGAGACCAGATGTGATCCGTCAGAAGTCTGAAGTGTCTTCTCGGGCAGTACAGGAGTCACAGCTCTGTGTGTTGTGGGGCTACTGCAGTCAGCTAGCCGAAGAAATAATACCACCTCTGGCTTGGCAGTCAATGATTTCATCTGGTCAGTGAATGGGACATCAAACTTATTCGGCTCCACTGTCTCCAACGCAGTGGACGGCCATTTACTTGGCTTCGTATCTTCTGCATCCAAAAGTGTTTCCTCTGATCTATTAGGCCAGGCCTGAAAGTGAATGTCAAAATGACTTGAACATGTGCCCTTCAATCAGCACAATAAATGTAAATTTAACACCACAGCTGTTTAGTGCCACCGCAATCTGACAAAGAAGGAGCTTTCTTTTCAATTTAGTAGTACCTAATAATCTTGCTAGGTTATCATGCAATTTCAAAATATTTTTTTTGTGAAACACAATTGCTAAATGAGTTACATCAGACCAAAACTCAATTAGTCTTTGTATATTCACTGCAAACCCAGAACACACAGGTGCATTTGAAATGTTATTAAGTAACCATATACATGTCAGTATTATGATGTGCATCCAAGTTGTGAGTTAGTGTGTTCCTTGAAGACAACAGGTTTGACATTCTCCACACTTATCATGCTTTCAACCTCACCATGGCTGAACCTTGAGTCATGTCTTTAAGTTCACCAACGCTTGAGTGCTGGACCTCCTCTCCCGTCCCCTTCGGATTCTGGTCCCTTGATGGTTGGGGCTGGACCAACGCCTCTTCATGGATTTTGCCCATGTTTTGCTCATGAATATTGCTTTGGTCAACTTGAACAGACTCTGGCTGTTCTGTTCCATGTTGTATCCATTCCTCATAGGCAAATACTGATTCCAATTCAGATCTTATCAACTCAGGACAATCCTTTTTGACAGGCCCCGGGTCAAAATCTACCTCCATTATTGTCGTGTGTATTTTGGACGTTTTCAACGGATATTTGTCAGGTTGTGCAACAGATGTCTCATGACTCAGATGTTGTGCCTCAGAGACTAGCTTATCAACTCCTTCACTTTGAAACTCTACTTCTTCTGAATCAACCGATTGAGGAGTAAGTGGCCTTGGGATGTCAGAAGTCCAATACTGGACAGGCAACGCAACAAACTCACTATCTGAGGACAAAGAGACTGGTGATATTGATTGAGATGATCTATAACTATGGGGCATTTCCTGAAAGAAGGAAGACAATATTCTCATAAACTCAGGTACTGGTGAGTCGGGCAATAGTGGTGCAAACTTGTGGACAGATGAAATGGATTCTGGTGACGAAGGCCGTCGTTCAACCTCAGCATTTCGAGATGATGTGACGACCACCTCACATTCTGAATCCGAGCTGCCAGGGGAGGAGGCACACAGCATCGCCCAGGTTGGGGTGTACTCCAGAAGAGACGCTGAAAACTCAGGGATTGGCGAGTCAGGAGACAGTGATCGGTTCTCGTTTAACTCGGGCAGGGAGTCTGGAGAGGATGCTCTCTCATAAACGATGTGCATGGGCAGGGAGTCTGGAGAGGATGCTCTCTCATAAACCGTGGCTGAATCCTCTGACACTGGTCTGATTTCAGGTGCAGCAACTTGATATTCTAAATCCAAAGCAATAGCATCAATGTCAGATGCTGCAGGGGTCTCTTGTGAGGAGCTGTTTGAGGGAAGGAGTGTTACAAATTCTAGTAATTCCTTTTTGAAGTCAGGTAAGGTAGGATGAGGCGAGAGAGGTCCTAATCTATTGGCTGATGCAGCTGACACTGATACTGTTTTCCCCTCAACCGGCATGTCAGGCATGACGATGATCAACTCAGGAATGGACTCGCTTGAAAGGGGAGGATCACGGCCATCTGCCTGAGCAGGCGATACAACAACAGTTTCATCAAAATCCCCAAGGGCCTCAGGGGCAACAGTTCCAGATGCATATTGCAATGGATATGATGGATCACTGCAAATCAAGTTAGACTCAGCCTTTGCCAGGTTTATTGTAGGAACTCTGGAAGAGGCAACCTCTGGAGCTTGTGGACTCTTTTTTCCTTTGACGTGTTCATCCTCTTTTGAGCTGCCAATGTATTCCATAAACCCTGTCTGGCTATTAAACGTATCTCCTCTATACTGAGGGTCTCGCACTTGAGAAATTAAATTCCATAATTCATCTTTATAAACAAGTTTGTACTTAGCTTTTAGAACAGCTGTTTGCCTTAATGATTCCAATGTTGTTGTAAAACCTGCTACTTCTGCGACATTTGGGGAGGTTGCTCTATCTATCTGTCTGTCGATGTTACATAGTGAATCCAAACACATGTGTTTATCATGTGATTCATTGGACCCTGTAGATAGTGATGTAGTGTCTCTCGATAATGCGCAGGTGATTGATTTAGGTGAAGGTTGACCCTCTATTACTACCGATTTGGGAGAATTTGGTCTGTTTTCTTCCCAAGTCTCATACATCAAACATTCACTTAAATTTAATTCACCATATTCATCAAATGAGATAGTTGAATGCAAATCAGTTTCCATGTCCCGATCTGATGACTGAGGTGAAAAAGACCTGTATTCTACATGTGAGCTGAAGTCTACCAACATCTGCCTGAACTCAGGAATGGGAGAGTCCGGTGACAGAGCTCCAGATGCACTTGAATCAGGAGATACTGGTCGGTCCTCAAAAAGCCACGGTAGACAGATATCAGTCTCCAAATCGTTTTCTGAATCTATTGGTTCAGGCGATGCTGATCCATACTGTACTCCAGCAGTATCAGTGCTATACTGTGTGTACTGTGGAAGTGGAGAGTCTGGACTTAAACGTCCACAATCATTCACTGAAAATACTGACTCAGGAGAATCTGGCCTTTTCTCAAACTCATACATTAGACGAATCAAGGATGAATATTCATCATCAGAAGCCATTGACTCTGGTGACAAAGACCTGGGATAACTAAAATGAGAGTATGCTTCAGGCAAAGGTTGTGTAAACTCAGGCACTGGAGAATCTGGAGATAGTCGTCTATAGTTACTGATTGATTCAACTGACACTGGAGATGAACACCTGTCTTCAAAAGAAAACAGCAAAAGAGATTCAGCTTCAATGTCCCAATCTGATGACAATGACTGAGGTGAAGAAGACCTGTATTCTACATGTGACATTAAGTCTACCAACATCTGCCTGAACTCGGGAATGGGAGAGTCCGGAGACAGAGCTCCAGATGCACTTGAATCCGGAGATACTGGTCGGTCCTCAAAAAGCCACGGTAGACAGATATCAGTCTCCAACTCGTTTTCTGAATCTATTGGTTCAGGCGATGCTGATCCATACTGTACTCCAGCAGTATCAGTGCTATACTGTGTGTACTGTGGAAGTGGAGAGTCAGGACTTAAACGTCCACAATCATTTACTGAAAATACTGACTCAGGAGAATCTGGCCTTTTCTCAAACTCATACATTAGACTAATCAAGGATGAATATTCATCATCAGAAGCCATTGACTCTGGTGACAAATACCTGGGATAACTAAAATCAGAGTATGATTCTGGCAAAGGTTGTGTAAACTCAGGCACTGGAGAATCTGGAGATAGTCGCCTATAGTTACTGACTGATTCAACTGACACTGGAGATGAACACCTGTCTTCAAAAGAAAACAGCAAAAGTGATTCAGCTTCCATGTCCCAATCTGATGACAATGACTGAGGTGAAGAACACCTGTATTCCACATGTGAGCTGGAGTCTACCAACATCTGCCTGAACTCGGGAATGGGAGAGTCCGGAGACAGAGCTCCAGATGCACTTGAATCCGGAGATACTGGTCGGCCCTCAAAAAGCCACGGTAGACAGATATCAGTCTCCAAATCGTTTTCTGAATCTATTGGTTCAGGGGATGCTGATCCATACCGTATTGACCTGGAGGTGGCAATTGATAGAACGGGTTCAAATATGTTTGTTGCAAAATCAGGGATAGGTGAATCAGGGAACAGGTCCCTGTATTCATTCACAGAAGTCACTGACTCAGGTGATGGTAATCTAACTTCATACAGCAGTGATGGAATGGGTGCAACTTCGTTACTCATATCTGAATCAACAGACTCAGGTGATGGTGATCTATTCTCTGCAGTTGAGGCTGTTTTCTGAAGTATTGTATGTCCAAAATCAGGAATTGGTGAATCAGGTGTCAACGCCCTATACTCGTCTTCGGATCCCATTGAATCCCATGAGAAGGATTTTTCTCTGACTGAAAATAAAGGAGTATCAAAAACTTCCAGTTCAAAATCTGACACCACAGATACAGATGATGATGGTCTGCTCCCTAGCCTGAACACTGCTGATTCTATGTGGTGAGTATATTGGGGTACAGGAGAGTCATGTGATAAAGCCTTATCAAGTGACACTATTGATTCAGGAGATGATGCTCTGAGAAGTTCCATCTCAGGTGACATTGCTCTATACTCTGAAGATGAAGATTCGGCTGAAAGAGGCCTCTCAACAATTCCCGATAGTATTGATCCAGTAGAGACTGGTCTATCATGATTACTGGGTATTTTACAGAGATCATCCTCTGCAGTGGTACATGATTCAGCCTCTGAAGATGCAGCATACTGAAACAGTCCTGTTTTGCCCATGAACATTTCTCCAACATACTGGGGGTCACGAATTTGAGAGATCAGCTTCCAAAGCTCTGCATCATACACAAGTTGGTACACTGGGACCTGAGTGGCTTCATACATTGGAGCATTCATTTGTAGATCTTCTACATCTCCAACCAAATTCCTAGAGTCTACACTTGAAAGTACTGACTCTAGTGAAGAACCCATGGAATTGGGCACAGTAGGAGGCATGGACGAGTCCGGTCCAAGAGTTTTGCATTTATTTTCTGATGTCACAAAATCTGTCAAGTTAGGTCTGTACTGAGAAGGGCCAGCCAAATGTCCCGGGGATTTGAGAATGGGTGAGGATGCATTCTGATCACCTAAATATTCTGAGTGTTGAGAATCTAGTGTGTAATGTGAGGAAATATGTTCTGATTCAGAATAAGGTAAACATGATCTTTCCAAAGCTCCACCTTTATTCTCTAATAACAAACTAGCTTCATCTACTTTTTCCACACCTGCTTGTACCTGTATATACTCTGCCCTAGTTCCTGCATATTTAAATAGTTCTGTTTTACTCAAAAAAGTTTCACCTTCATACTGGGGATCGTGTATTTTAGAGATTAACTTCCAAATTTCAGGATTATGTACAAGTTTGTAGACAGGCAGTTGAATTTCTGTTTGGGATGAAGATACTTGTTTTTCAGAAGCAGCCAGAATGACAGATTCCACTTCTGGTGGGGCAACATCACATGGATTTGGCCTTTTGTACGTGTTCTGTAGTAAATCTGACTGCCAAGGTACATCAATTGGTGAATCTGGTGAAAGTGGCCTACGTTCATTTGCTGAGGAAACAGACTCAGGACTTGGCCCTCTCATATGTGCCAATAGCTGAACTGGGCAAGGTGATAGTGGACTCAATTCTGGTAGGGAATCAGGTAAAAATGGCCTAGCTTCTGATTTTTGGTCAAATGATGCCTGTTTATCTTGTATTGCTCTGTATTGTGCCAAGGCATCATCTGGGCAAGTTGGGTCACATTTAATTAAAGCTATCTTATTACATGTATCTCCTACATACTGGGGATCATGGACTTGAGAAATCAACTTCCATAACTCTGCATCATACAACAGGTCATACTTAGACCCTTCTACTTCTGTTTGTGCTTGATGTGCTGTGGACTTGGAAGCTTTCACCTGAACTTCTGGGAATTTGGCACCAGATGGCAATAGCTGGATTTCAGAATTGGCTGGGGAGGAACTGGAACTCCTTTCATCTTTTTCAGACTGAGATACATCCAAGGATTGAAACTGATTAGGCTCAGTTTCTTCTGTAGGAGTTGTATTCAAATGGTGAGTTCGGCCTTCAATATAGTTTGCAACTATAGCAGATGTTAGTGGGTTTCCAGACTGTTGGGGGGCTTTCAACGCATTTACAGATATTTCTCTTTTCAACTTAGGCACAGAGGAAAGTGGTGACGTACTAAGATCACCTGCTGAACAAGGAATTGAAGAATTGTCCACTCTGTGTTCTGTTGGTGATGTGGTTAGCTCAAGTAGATTGTTTTGTGGAGCCTGGAATGTAGAGTCTGAAAGCTGAAACACTGCTGTTTCAGTAGGCAACTGAAAGTGACATAGAACCGCAGTCTGCTGTCGACTCTGGAGAGACAGGTGTTCCCCTTGCTTCACAGACTGATACCCAAACCCAGTCATCGTCAACTAATAGTTGCTCTATTTGGGATGGTGGTTTGTTCTCCCCGGTAAGCAATCCAGGAGATTCAGGTCGATACTTATAAGATGCGGACTTCAATGTTGTAAGACAAAACTCATTGTCTGATTGTACATCCTCACAGGACAGAGGTTTGTGTTCATTTAGGAACGCCAGGGATTCTGGTGAGGATGGCCTGTCATCAGAAAGGACCGGCAGGAAACTGACACGTTCAGGTTCCATGTTGAATGACAATGAATCGAATGGCGCTGATCTAGGTGTAAAAACAGCAGTGGACAACTCGAGTAGTCCACACTGTTGTATGGGTGAGTCTGGTGAAAGCTGAGAGTGGGCAGTTAGAGAGGCTAAAGATTCAAGGGATGAGGATCTGTCTTCTAAACCAACCTCAGAGGACCGGGTCCTAGAGCAAGTTTCTGAAACGACAGACCCAGGAGATGATGCTCTATCCTCAATGTCAAAAGAAAGTGATTGTGGTGAAATGGAACCCCCACTACTAATCTCACTTCTTGGTGATACGGGTCTTCCAAACGGTCTCCGGTTAGAAACCATTGGGGTCAAAGGCCTTTCCCCTGTTTCTGCTGCTTGCAGTCCAGATGCCTGTGTGCCTCTCAAAAAAGCTGGTCCTTGGGGAACCGTCCACACATCTCTCACATCCCACTGATCTACAGGGGGGGGGAGGGGAGATAGCGGTCTAAACTGTGGAGGGGGGGAATCTGGTGCAAGAAGGTTCAGCTCATGAACTGATGACAATGAGTCAGGTGATGAGGATCTTCTTTCTGTCAGCATTATTGTTGTACCAAGAGAGCATGGAAGGTCAATATGTGTAGGTGAGTCACATGAGACAACCCAACAATTTTCAGATAGTGTCACAAACTCCAGACTGGATGGGTCTTGACTTGCTATGTAAAAACTCTCTTGAGATGCTAATTCTGAAGATTGGAGTTTACATTCAAATACTTTAGATTCAGGTGTTGGTGCCCTACAGGCTACATCCCTGTGTGCTAGCGTTGCATGTTCATTTTCCCTGGGTGCTAATGTTATATCAATAGTGTAGTCAAGTCCTGAAGTTTGGCCATGGGGACCAGCACTTTCTTTCAAGGCATCAACATTTGAGTCACGTGACATCAAAACGAAGGTAGTAGAAGCCCCGGATGTATCGAGTTTTGTATCATTTGTTTCTGAACAATCTTTCACAGCTGTGTTGGCTGTATTGGGTTGTGACATCATTCTGGCATGACTGGGTGTGGGTCTGACTGAATTTACATTTTGTTCATCTCCCTTTGTTTTAGATAAAACCAATGCAGCTTGAATTGTCTCACTGTGTAATTCTGCAGGCTTCACAGGCATTAATTGGTCATGATATCCGTAAAGGACTTTATAAAGTCGATGTGCTCCTTCATCTAAATGCTGTTCAGAACAGATCTGTCTGGTGGTCATCTGTTGATCCAAACATTGTACCACTTCAGGAAGAATAGGAGGGTGTTTAGGTTCTAAATGATCACTGGTTTCTTGTTCCAAACATCTTGCTGGAGGTGAAGGGCTGGACGAAATGGAACCAGCTGCACCTTCTGTCCAAACTTCCCTTGATTCCCTGAGCGCCATCGCCAGTTCACCAAAGTCTGGTTCTGCCTCACACTCAGTCAAGCTGTCTCCAAAATCAGTCGTGAAAAGTGGTCGAATCTCACAAACACCCGTTTGGGAGGTTACCGGCGGCAACCAACTTTGGGTGGTCTGTAGACACTCCAAGCTCCACTCCTCTCCCTCAACTTCGTCAGTTGTCTCTTTGCATAAAGGGTTTATCACATGAGACTTGAGTTGGTATGGGGCAGTTTGGTACAATGTGAACATCGGACTTACTTGTTTGAAAGTGCCCAAGTGTACCGTGCCTGTTTCTTCCTCATATCCTCTTTGTACAAAGCTATGAGAAAAAAATGACAAAGCATGCAATTATTGAATGGAACGACACCTGACAGAATTACAGTGTGCCAAGTAAAAATATGTAGTAATTCATGCATGCAATGTATGGATAATATGCATAGGTTTAATTGCATTCACAACGATAATGATTATAATTACTGTGATTTTTGCATCTCCTTCTGTAGTTTGAGGTGTAGGATCGTCGATGTATCTGTCTCCAGGCGACCTGTAGGATCACCAAGAGAGGACAAGCTGGAAGACAGCTCTTCTGCTGACACCACAGGCACCTGACGCCCCGACGCGCGGGGCAGGGCTTCGGTGCGCCTGCATGTCCTGGGACTGTCGAAGTCCTCATTAAGAGCAGAGAACCCTGAGAACACACAAAAGCGGGGGAGCTAGATTTATAAAGAGAACATTAGAGGAAAACCACTCAAGGAAATCAGTGATGCAGTGGTCATCCGAGGGCCAGTATGTGCGGTTGCACCTTCACTGTGGTCAGTTGCTATTGTCCGCTCTATCTCTGCATAGGTGTGCGATGTTGTGTCGTCTTGGTTGGACTTGTTCATTTTGGTTTCTATGATGTGCACTATGTCCATTCGGTTGATCTTGGTCAATCTTCTCAGCAGTGTGTCATCTGTGAACAGAACAGACTAAAGTTAGCAGCTTTTGAATCGTTGTGCTTATTTACTACTTTTTTAGATAGACAGGCAGCCGTGAGAACCTGTGGCATGCTTTCCCTCCTTCTTCGTCCAAAGGTTGAGCAAGGCATGGCTCTGGTCTTGCAGAGAGTTGGGGTTTTCAATCCTTATCTGGTTGATCTGCTCTTCACCGAAGTCCAGTTCCCGTGCCAGCTCTGTGTGACAACACATTTCATTTGATTTCTGATATGTCTGAGAACATCCCATAATATCTTTCAAATGCTGGGTGTCTATGGGCTAAACTCTTCCTTACACACATCTTTAATACACCAAGATGGATGTTAGAAAACATATATATATATATATATATTATATATATATTATATAATCATGTCATTACTTAAAAGTGCAGTATTGAACTTTTCCCATAGAAACCTCTACTGAATTGATAGCTACGGTTATAGCTTTAGAATTGTCACCATTTATAGAGACAAAATTTCCTGGAAGGATAGACTCATGTATGGTCGTGTTTCATTATCTTTATGATTCATATGGTATTATTGGAGTAAAGAGCTGCTGTAGAAAAGGTACATTGCAGGTTTAAATCCAGTAACAGCTCAAAGTGAACATTTTCACGTCAGAAAAATGCATTGTGTATTATACTACAGGAATGTTTGGCGATGAGGCTCAGTCAGATATACATTATTTATAATATATATAATGTACAATGAAATATATAAATAAATAGACAGCTAAGAACAATAACTCTTGTCTATACCTGGGAATGGACTTGAAACAAACAAGATGAATGTTACATGTCCTCTGCACACTTTGGTGCTTTACTACCTTTGTTCGGAACTGTTATATTTGGGGGTTTTAGGGCTCCCAGATCAAGTTTCTGGTCATTTGATCTGAATGGTGACCCTCACCTGTCCAGCTGAAGCCAAGGTGGTCGGCTATGATGGCCAATCTCTGCTCTTTTCTTTCGGCTTCATCCTGTGAATCTACTGCAAATACCATCAGACAGCCATGAGCAATCACTGCTTGATCATGTTGCGTTACAGTTACAAGTACAGAAAACATCACTTTCTTTCTTATCTGTGTGGGATGTCACACCTGGGCTTTTGTATTTTTAAATAACCTTCCTTCCTATTTTTAAACCTAACTAAACACCAAACCAATGGATGGAACACCAAGATCGCCTTACCAGATCCACATGATTTGGCTGTTACATTTTAAGGGTGCTTCCCTTTATTCATGTCGTTAATCCGTTATTCATGTTGTTATCTCCATTAGTCATGTAGTTAACTAATCTTGAGATTTTCAGAACACAGATAGAGAGAGAGACAGCACACACACAAACACAAACACAGCTTAAGCTACAGAACCATGCTGGGTCCAAATCTAGAAAGCTGAACTTTAAGAGACAGAACAGCACCAGTGTCATGGCTGTGTTATTTCACTAGTTGATATACTAATGGGCCAAGTGATACAAAACAGACCCTGTCGGTGGGGCGGGGTACCTTGACTTGGGACGTTATGTTCTGGGATGCGCTGCATCTGCGTCTCAATGGGCTCGTCCCACAGTGGTCGGATGGGAAACACGCCCCCTGATGGAGGGAACTGCACCTCAGGGAAAGTTTCCTTTTCAACAACAGCTGGGTCAACAAGGCTGCTTTCATCATCTGAGTTATTATCGGATGCCTCTCGCTCCTTGTCTTTCTCTGCCTGCACCAGTTTCTCCACAAGCTTTGCAGCTTCATCACTTATCTCCGGAAAGAATTCAAGGGGTTGTTTTTGTGGCTGCTGTTTGACTTTTGTTGGCGTTGCGGTGGGAGTTACCTGACCAGCTTTGCCTCTGACTGGCAGTCTTGAATGGAAGCCTTTGGACTTGGCCGACTCCACACTCAACGGACGACCCAGGTCCTTTTTGGGTTTGGGCCTGGTTGACTCCCCCTCACAAAAGCTCTTGGCTTTGGAAGACTGCTTGGCTTTGGTATCCACTGAGGGACCGGCATCTGTCTCAGATTTTCTCCTAGAATCCTTTTTAACAGGGACCTTAAGCTTTTTCTCCTGTGTGGAGTCTGTGCGTTTGATTGTAGAATCAGACTTGGTAGTGGACGCTTTGATCGGGATTCTAGATTTGGACTCAGATGTAAAAGATGGTTCTTTTTTTAGAGTCCTCGAGGAGGGAGTTGTGTAAGACTGAGTTGGGGTTGCGGGTTTCCCACGACCTTGAGAGACATTCTTAGCTTGGGATTTTACCTGGGTCTTTTTGACATTGGCAGGTGTAGCTTGTTTGGCCTTAACGTCTGCTTTGGGCGATTCTACTACTGACTGTGGTTCTTCTGGGGAGGAATCAGATGACTCTTGGCTTTGCTCAGAGTACACAGACCTGGTCACTGTACTTTCTGCTGTCTGTACATCTGTTATCATTGGATCAGAGGAAGTTGTACTTACATCTACAGGACCCTTGTCTAAAAGTTTATCTGCGTTTGCTTCTACTGCTTCGGAAGGGCCTTGGTCTTTTTTTGTGGATTTGGATGAGGCTGAGACACCCATTTTAGGGATTTTAGATTTTGAGCCATCATCATTTGAGAAAACCTGGTCGCACTCAGCAGTGCACGGAAGTTGTCTATCTGTAGCATCTTTCACTTCATCGTCTTTTTGAGTTCTAACTTCGACTGTAAGATCAAGGCCAACCTCAGTGTCAGCTGCTGCTCTCTTAGCGTCCTTACTGCCCCCCTCAGCAGGAGCCTCTTCTAAAGGCTGCTCCCCAATCTGGAAAAAGGCAAAGCCAGCACCTTCCTCCTCATAGCTTCTTTTAGTCATGTCAATAGCCCCGCTGCGAGTCATCTCAAAGAGCTTTCCCTCTTGGAACAGGAAGGGGTTGGGCTCGCTGGCGGGAGAGCTCTCCTCTGTGGGGGTTCTACCAGGGGTGGTGTCCGGGGTGGCCTGTTGAGACGGACGCTCCACCATCAGGCTGAGTATCTTCTGCTCCTCTTCTTTAACCCGTGCTGCAAAGGCGGCGTCATCTTCCCGCATCGCATTCCAGGGGTCACCTTCTGCTTTCGCAGTGACTCCCTTTGACTCGGTCTTGGGAGGTCCCTCATTGTCCTCTCTAGTGTCAGGGGCAAATGACTCAGGACTCAACTTCTCCTTTGCTTCTCCAGTGGCCGCAGAAACACCAGACTCTGGTGTTAATTTTTGTGGCATTTGATCTTTGACATTTTGTGTTACATTGCTACCTGATTTTACAGGAGCAGATTGTAGATGTCTATCACCTAACTTGACGTGAGCTTCCACTTCCACATCTTTTTTGTTTTCACCCAATTTCCTCAAGTTGTCCTGCCTCTGTGCGGCTGTTACATTAACAACAATAGCTTTTGTATCAATAGCGTCATCCACCACTACAGATGGAATCGCTTTTTCTGCTTGTTCCTTTTTGAGTTTGCATTTTGCGTCATTTGCATCTGTGACAGAAGGAGGTCCCTCGGATGTGCCACCGGTGGTTGTAGTTGAGTTCTTGTTGATTTCTTCATGCACACCTGCTGGAAAAGGAGAGGGAGGTTGTATTTTAATATGGGAATCAACACAAACAGCTAACCCTGAATCCTCTCTGGGCATAGCAAGCCCACTTTCACTGTGCAAAGGGTTTTCACTTGTGGAGTCTACTGTCATGTTGCTGTCATCCCCAATTTCAAGACCTGCCGATGCATTTGTATCTTTTCTAGAGTTCTGTTTGCTTCTTGCGTCTTCGTCCATCTCACCAAATGTTTTTATTTTTGCTGCCATTTTAAACATCTCCTCCTCTGGGGTGATCTTTCTCTGTGCTTCACAGCTGTCTGACACATCTTCTTCAGGGTCTTCGGGGATGACAGTTGGTATGGATTGGACAGAGAGGGACATAGGGTCAGGGGATACAGGGTTCACCTCATAACTTACCTCTTCAGAACTAGGGGTGTCAGGGGAGAGGGGACTCTTACCAGAACTTGTCATCTGAGACGTCTGCTCACAACTGTCGTCCTCCGCACTAGCCTCACAGTCTCGGAGCCTAGTACGCAGAGCATCCGACGGGAACTCTGGGGCTTTGCAGGACTGGCTAGAGGGAACTGCAGTGGGATCTATGGTTGGAGGGAAGGGTGAGTGGCTCGTCTGCTCTGTAGGGCTGTTCTCCAACGAGTCCCGGCAGGGGGACTCCCTGCTGGGGCTAGGTTCGATAGAGTCTGGAGACTTCTGGGAGGAGTTCTCTTCCATGACAGGACTACCCTCCAAAGAGTCTCTGTGGCTAATGGTCAGAGAGTCATCGCCTAAGGGGCTGAGGGCATCTGAGTCTTGGCGTCTTAAAGGCAAGTCTAAGCTCCTAGAGGAAGACCTAGAGGCTGGGGAACCAGCTAAGGCTAACTGACCGCCCAGACCTTCCTCGTCGCTAAGAAATGTCTCTAGCGTCTCTGAGATTCTCTTTGTTAGCTTTCGAGGTTTAGCTGGCTTAGATTCGGCCATAAAATATGTGGACTCACTTGTGTTGTGCTCATCAGCAGCCTCATTGGTAGAGACAGGGATGGTCAACACAGTAGAATTCTGCTCATCAATTGTCCACATGCCAGAGTCTGCAGATGTGTTGGTGTTGTTGGCTTGTATTTCTCCTTTGACTGTGGCAGAGGCAGATGCAGATGTTTTGGTCTGGCGGGCTCCATTTTTGGGGGAGAGAGATAGACTTCCAGGACTTGTGCCTGGGGTTGCCAGGCCCTCGTGCTGATAACTGTCTTCAGAACTCAGAGGAGGGCTCCCTTCTCCGGGACTGGCTGAGTCTGCCACACCTTCGTGTTTTAAGCTGTCGGGGCTATCGTCAAGGCCGCCGTGTCCAAAGTCTACAGTCTCACTCAGGTCTGAATCTGGGACAGCCATGGACGCTTTTTGGAAAGTGGCTTCCTTTTTGCTGGGCTTGGAGTCCAGGGACAGTTCTTTCTCTGGAGAGACATGGGTGGTTATTGCTTTGGTCGTACATTTTGAATGTATTGTTTGCTGTTCTGTGGTATTCTCTGAAGTTGCTTGGCAGGATGTCTTGACTTCAAAAAGCCCAGACTTTCTCTTTGAGGGGTCCTGCCCTGTCTGGAAAGCCTGCATCAGCTCTTTTACTGACATGGTCTCCTCTGGTTTCTCCTGAACAGCTTTGGGAGACTTAGGGGGCCCCTGTTTTGATTTAGGGCTTTCTTTGGACTTCGGCAAGGATTTACCCATGAGAGGTAACTGTGAGGGCTTGCTTCCTGTGACCTTCTTGGTCTTCTGTTCTGCCTCCACTTTTTGCTGTAGAGCCTTAACTTTATCTTTTATTGATCCAATGGGCGTTTCTTCAACCACAGGAGATACTGGTGACCTTGGGCCAGGGGATGCAGGAACACCCAAGTGTCCGGCCGCCTCTGGAGACTCTAATAGCCCCGGGTCTCTAGCCTTCCTCCTTACCGGCTTTCTAACATCTGAAACAGAGGATACGTCCTGGGATTTTTTTGGTGTGGTGGGTTTCGTACTTTTACGTAGAACAACATCAGTGAATTTTTCTTGGACCTCTTTTTGAGCTTTTGTTTTGGAGCCCACTGGTGCGTCCAAGAGATATTCCTTGAGGTCACCACTGTCCTTTATACCTTTAGGCCTGGGAGCCCCTTTATTAGCCCTGGTTTCACGCAGAACAGGCTCCTTGAGGGTTAAGGCTGCCATCTTTCTTGCTTCCTCTACCTCAACATCCGAGAGGAGGACCCACTCCTCTGACATTCTAGAGGCCTTCGCTGCCTCCTCGGCCAGACCTCCTTCATAGGTGCCACTCCTCAGTATCTCGCTGACTTTCTCTAGGTCCTCTTTGACTTTCTCTAAGTCCTTCTCCATTATTTCTAATGGCTCTCCAGACACCTCCTGAGACCCCTTCTCTGAAACACTCCCTCCTAAGGACCGGGATTTCTCAGTGGGATCTGCAATCAAGATGGCAGTCATTTTGATCAGGTCTTGTTTCATCTCTGACACGTCCGATAGAAGGTCGGGATCGCGGATCAACTCTGACTTCAGGACTGACGTCTCCGTCTCGTCGTCTTCCGTGTGGAAGAAAGGCAAGTAAGGAGCAAAGAAAATCCAAAATCGAAATGAAAGGGGAGAGACATTGGAGAAAGTGGTCAGGGTAAGGCGAGGAGTGATCAAAGGGGGTACACTGGACACATCTGGGGAGAAAACTACGGCCAAATAGAAGCCAGCTAAACCAAAACCAAGGGGGATGGATGTGAGCAGGAAATAACTTGCTTGTACACAGACGCAGCACTCTCGCACTCACAAGACAAAAAGCAAAAAAGCAACTCTAGAAAAAATAAGAGAAAAATAACTCTTCTATACAAACTACCCAAACAAAATGGACACCAACAGATGACAAACAAGAAAAGAATGAGAAAGAAACAAAGGGAAATGTCAAAATACCTCAAGATTACTTAGCTCCATGACTCACTGGTGAAACTGTTGAACCAATTCAAATTTGGAAGTAGCCTCTTTCAAAGCAAGCCAGTGATTTTTTCCAACGCTGAGTAAAGTGTTGTTTTTATTAATCTTATTGAAAAACAATGGTAAAATATAAAAAGTAGAGGCAATGTGAACACATCGCTGCTCTGTGTAGCTACAGGAGGAGGGATGGTTACATGTTCTTTGCCAGTTCTATTAGCATCAGGTGTTATTGGTTCAACCAGGCAGAAAACATATCATTAGCATCATAGAGCCAATTAGTGGTGAGAAAAAATGTCTGAATCAAATCAGCATAACATAAGTCATAAAACATAACACACAATCATCACCGCATACAAACACACAGGCATACACACATAGGGAAGACAAGTTATTTCCATGCAAAACAAAGGGAAACGTTAAATGGAGTGACTGACGAGAACAGAAGTTACACATGGATGCTACTCTATTCAGGATTCAAGTTGTGCATTCTTTGTTGAGGTTAGTTGATCACACCACTTCATGTGTGGTATACACATATTAACACACACCGCAGGGTTATTCATGTGCTTTGTGTAATGGATTACAAGTAATTGGATTTTGAGGTCAAAGTTAATTCTAGTGCCAACTCAGGGTTTGTAGCAGGTTAAGGGGCTCACAGGTGGGTTGGGTGAGTAGACGTGGGTTTAGCCACTACAGCTTGAGGAGGGCCATGTCACATCATCACGATAGGGACTCATATTTTGTGGTGGGGTGGAGTACGTTGCGACATGACATGAGTGGATTTGTTTAGAATGTGTAGAAAAATGAAATAATGTGAGGCTTTGATTCCATGGGGCAAGATGGGTTCAGAGCAAACAGTGTGATTGTGGGGATGTGGACATTAATTATAATGTATAATTTTCTATAATATTCCAAGCAGAGTTAAGCAAAATGAGACTATGTAGACATCAAATAAAACACATCTATCTATAACACATTGTCCTGTATTCATATTGATTAGAATGATTCCACACATTTCAATGCATAGATAAGAAACATAAAAGCATAAAACATATCAGCAGAGGCCAGATAACTTACATTTCTCTAGCGTTCTGCCAGACTGTAAAGATAGCACAGAGATAGCAATTCAGTAAGTCATTCATTCATTCATTCAATGACTACAAGTGAACAAAGTGTAGTTGAAGTCTACTAGTGACCATGATGTAGTGTCAGTCTACTAGTGAACAGGGTGTATATGAGGTCTACTTCTGACAACTAGTGAACAGGGTGTAGAGAAGAGGTGAACCGGGTGTAGGTAGATAAGAGGTGAACAGGGAAGGCTAGTGAACAGGGTGTAGTTAGAGTAGAGGTGAACAGGGAAGGCTAGTGAACAGGGTGTAGGTAGAGGTGAACAGGGAAGGCTAATCAGTGGGCCCCTGGTGTTGTGGTTACCTCATCCTCTTGTTCTTGATCTGAATCAGAGTCCTTTTGAAGTGTAGCAAGGAGCAGGGAGAAGCAGAGACAGTGAGAGGCAAGTACAGAAAGCAGACAGGACAACAGAACGTAGGGGACCGTAAGAGGTACAGAAGGCAGAGAGGACACCAGAACGTAGGGGACAGTAAGAGGTACAGAAGACACAGGACAGCAGAGACAGTGAGAGGTACAGAAGACAGACAGCAACAGAGACATATCGGCAGGGCGACATTATGCAGGTAAAACGTGGGGTGACAGTGAAAGCAAGGTTTTTGTTTTTGGATGTCATCGAAGGATTGTGTAAAACAAAGTCATCAGGAAACCCAGGTTGTAATTAGTACAACACCTCCTCCTGCTCCTTCTCCTACGACTAAGAAAAGGACCTTATCAATCCATCAGTTTGCTTGTTTTACAACGCTCTGTAGGGAGGGAAAGAAAAACTAACACATCTTAGTGGCACATCTAGTGGCGCATCTATCTAAGAAGAAAATTCTACATTCAAATTCCAAATTGATATTAGTGACCAATTTCAGTCAACAAAGTAATTAGCTGTGAGCTACTGTCGAAAAAACCTTAAGAAACCCTAACATGGTTTTTGTGAAGGAACAATGTGTGTTCAGGAGCATAATCACAATCAATAGGAATGCGGACGATGAGTGAATGAGAGTTTGAATGGCCCGGCAGGGGGAGCTGTTTCCCTTTCCCTCCCTACCGCAGGCTGCGGCGTGGGGCGTGTTTACCTTGCAGTAGGAGGGCAAGCTGATGTTGAGGTTACATATGGCGTTCTGGGTCAAGGCCCGGTAGTTCCTGGGCTCCCTCATGAAGGAGAGCCGGCCGCAGGGCTCCTGAGTGCTGTCCCGGACCTACAGCAGTGTGTCATCGACCGTGATAAAAAACCAATCATATGACAGAAAGTAACTAGTATCCATTCATGCCGATACCAGTGGTAGCGCTAAGGAATAACCCACTCCTGGGGAATAAACAGGACACACGGTGGAGGTCCTGGAGAAGCTCTATGTCCTGGGGTTCTCCTTCCAAGACACGAAGAAGCGTACCTTGATGAAGAGGGCCAGGCGGTTCTCCCTGAAGGCGTAGAAACTGAAGACATGGTGTTGTCCGCTCTTGGTGAGGGGCACCAGGTTGCCAAAGCAGTCTGCATAGATAGGTTTGCCTTCCAGAACCTAGCAATGAGGGACCGGCAAAGCACAAAAAAGCTGAATTCTTCCATTTTCATTTTCACTTTCTTAACATCTACACACATCATCATTCTCATCTCCACCCTGATCCTCCACCCTAGTGCTCTGGCGCTCACCTCCACGTCCCTGCTGCGGGCCACCTCGGTGAACAGCTCCTGCTGCTCCAGGGTCTTGTCCATGCGGTCGTCCGTCATGCAGAAGCAGCGCAGGCGGGCCTCGATGGGGTCATGGGTCTTGGCGAAGATCACAAACTTGGCCATGTAGGGCACACAGATGACCTCACGGTACACCAGGGTGGAGAAGTTCACCGACTCCTGCGCCTGCCGACAGTCCACCAGCCAGAACCTGGGGGGATGTGATCAGTGCTCTGATTTAACTTTGACCATTTTTACAAAGAAAAACGCATTTCAAGTTGCATGTTGAGCAGCCTCTACAGTAGTGGCTGAAGTTGTCACAGCATCACGATGTTTGGTCCTCCTCCTCAGATAAGAGACAGGTGCACCTTGATGGGATCGTACCTGGCAGAGACGTTGGTGGTGAAGGAGACGCAGTCATGGGAGAAGGTCAAGGGGGTTGTTCCTGTGATGTCCTCCCACTGGGCGGGGGTGGTCCCACCTGCACACATGCCGACACGCCGTGTGTTTGTGAATATGGGACTGAAGTCCCAATGTGTGCGTTTGGAGAGCATTTTCATCCAAAGCCTCACAGTGAGAAGCGGTCAGAGCGTGTTCACGCAAAACCCCCTTTCTGACAAAATGCTGGCAGATCTTCCATCTTCTTGTTTTAACGATTGTCCCCCTTCCCCCTTGAAAGCCCCCCACCGCCGTGTTGAACCCCAGCAGCGCGGCCCGACCAGCACGGCCCCTCTCACCAGTGATGCTGCAGAGCAGTCTCAGGGCGGGCGCGTCCCCTCTGAAGCCGGCCGGCCCAGGGTCCCGGCCGCTGTCGGGGACTGGGATGGTGACGGTGATGGGCTTGTGGAACTTCCTCCGGCGGGGCTCCAGCGTGACCACGGGGCTGAAGGCCGCCTTGTTCCCCAGCGTCCGCCGCACCAGCTCCGGGCTGGTGGGCTGGGCCTGGGGGGGGGGGGGTCACATGACCACAGGGAACCAGGGGGTCACAAGGCCTGTGTAGATAACGCACGGAAGGGCTGGGGACGGTCGTCAAGTTGGAAGGATAAAACGCATATAAAATGTACTGTGGCGCGAAGCAGTTTGATTGGAGACATACACCAGGCTGCAATGTCATACTTTTTTTGATACCCTTTTGTGACTAGGCGATCTAAGGGTAGACATTGTGGCTGGTTTTAGATAATAGTTGAGGCTCGCCCCTGGTAACAGCAGCTATGGAGCTCCCTGGTCGTCTAAGAAACACACAACAACAGTCTGGCCACGCCCCCAGCAACAGTCACTAGAAGGGGCGCTTACCTGCAGGCCCACTCGGATCCTCTTGGTGAGGGCGCCCTCCGGGAAGACGGCCCGCACGGACGGCGCCACCGAGCTGCGCAGCACTCCGCCCTCGGGGCCGATCAGCTCGCTGTCCTGCTTCACGCGGGACACCACCGCAAAGTATTGTGGGAAATCCCGCGTGATGATACGGCAGATGCGCTTCCGCTCCAGCTCCTGGGGGGTGTCCAGCTCTGAAGGGGGCACGGAGAACACTTAGTCACGTCCACTTAGTCACCACGACGACTCACAGGTCTGAGACGGTTCCGAGACCGTCTCATGCGGGCGCTCTCACCCTCGTCCATGCCGTTGAGGACCTGATTGAGCTCCTCCTCTGTGTGTTCACAGTGGTGCTCCTTCCACTGGTCTCCTCCCTCGCTCCTCATCACCACCAACTCCCGCTCCGTCCCCCGCAGCGCGGCAAAGTGGGGGATCTCGACCACCACCGGCCTGGGGGCGCAGACAGCGTCACACACACACACACACACACTGTGGACCCTGGGCTCCTGTGTGATGGGCTCTTACGTGTGGTTATGTGGATTTAAAGGTGCAGTAGGTAAGATTTGAGATCTACATGTTTTTATATTAGTGTTATTAAAGGAGCTGTAGGTAAGATTTGAGCTCTACATGTTTTTATATTTGTGTTATTAAAAGGTGTTGTAGGTAAGATTTAGGCGCTACTATAGATCTACTGGTGTTATTAAAGGTGCTGTAGGTAGAACACTATGGTGCACAATCACGACCGTCTCCAACACAAGCATGCTGCTCCAGACCAGACACACAGCTGCTAATGGAACGAGCAGACGGGGGGCTGAGACACCAAACCAAACACGGGATGAGGAGGTGCGGTGGGAGGATGGGGAGGAGTCAGAGAGAGCACAAAACAAGCAGAAGGAAAGGGAAGCGAGAACGTGTCCTCCACGATCGTCACGCGGCCCAGCGTTCCCAGGTCAGACCACAGCTGTCACTAACAGTTTCTGGACATTGTTTGTATCTTTCTTATTAGATCGTTTGATCCGAAAACAAATTTGAATAACACAAATAGTGACTGTCGAAAATAAAAGGTTCTTAGGAAAATATTCAGGAATTAAAGAGAACAGTCGGAGGAACTTTTCAAAGGAAAGTTCTTCAGAATAAAATCAGGAATTAAAGAGAACAGTCGGAGGAACTTTTCAAAGGAAAGTTCTTCACAATAATGCCAGATTACGTTTGTGACTCATGACGTGGCACAGTGCCTTCCCTCTGCCTGGGGCCAGCTGGTGAGCATGTCCCTGTCTCCCTGTCACAGACACCACCTTACTGTGTGGTGTCTGTGACAGGAAGACAGGGACACACTCCTGTGCGTGGATGATGGAGCAGGACACAGCAAAGACCAAAACAAAGCCACTAAACAGGACAAACGTAACATCAACGAAGGGGAGCTGTGGTTAGGGTTATGGATGCAGCCGGTAGACATGAATCGATCTTCATGAAGAATAAAGAGAGGTCCCTACCCAAGGAATCTAGTCCCCGGTGGGCCCAGCTGGAGAATACGGCTAACCAGACTCTCGCCCTCGTTAAGAGGGGGCGGAGCTGTGGGGAGGTGGAGCTTACTGAGGGTGTGACCAACCAATCAGATCCAGAGGCAGCAGGGGGGGGGGCAGAGCTTCCATTAAACACCTGACTGTCAACAACTTTATAGTGTGATAATATACTAACATAATACTACTACAGAGAACACTTATCTAATATAGTAGTGTTCTAGTACTGTAATAACTGTAGTAACAACATGTGCTAGTAAACAAGGTTTTCTTTGTGGTAATGTTATACTAAACTAGGTGAACTCTGTAGTACCGAGATGTGATGATGTACGAGGTGTATTCTTTAGTACTACTGGGCTACATATTACATCTGTCATGGTGCAAATGCTGGGCTTTGTTTCTCAAGAGAAAAGATTGAATTCATGTTTCTTGCTTGTAAGAATCAGCAGACAGTTAAAGAGGTAAATAGCAAATATTGACAGTTAAACAGGTGGACATGCTGAGAGGCAGACATACAACCCTGGTACTGGTTAAGTACCAGAGATACATCCCTGGTACTGGTTAAGAAGCAGAGAACCATCCCTGGTGCTGGTTAAAAAGCAGCAGCAGAATCATGTTTAGTAAGCAGAGGCGAGGGAAATGCAAAGAAGAGGCAGCAAATAGGCAGCCTTCACCTGAACAGTAAGGGTAAGGGTTAGGGTTAGGGTTAGCCCTACCAAGCTCTGAGCTGGTCTCTTTAATGGTTTACCCAAAGACACATGCATTTCCCTCAAAGACCCTAAACCCGACCTAACCAAACCAGGCTACCATTATCTAGCTAAACATGACCTAACCAAACCAGGCTACCATTATCTAGATAAACCCGACCTAACCAAACCAGGCTACCATTATCTAGATAAACCCCACCAAACCAAACCAGCCTACCGTAATTTAGCTAACCCTCATCTAACCCAACCTACTCTAAACTGGCTGAACCCAATCTAACACAACCTACTGTGATCTAGCTAAACCCAACCTTATCTAGTTCAACCCAACCAACTCACCCCGTCCCAGCCCAGTCCCACTAGACCCAGACCCAGCTACTACTGGTCCCTATGGGGCCGGCCTTACCCCAGAAACTGGGCCCCTGAGGGCCCCACCTCCACCAGCCTGCTGGCCAGGCCCTCCCCCTCCACCATGGGGGGCATGGTGGCCAGGCGGTGTCTCTTCACCAGACGGCACGTGACCCGCGTGGGGGCGCCACACTTCTTGGGCGGCACGATGATGCGCAGGCCGTTGTGGCGACAGCCTCGCATGGCTCCCCCCCTGGCGTCCACCATGAAGCTCACCAGGAAGCTGCGGACACAAGACGGCCGTCACGACGTGCATCAGGGTTCGGAACGCTCAACGGCCAACAGCACCAAACCACAAGGGAAACCAGACGTGGACACATGGGGGATGAGATGACCACACCATTCTGAGGGACAGCTTCAGGGGGATTCTCTCGTGAAAAAGAATCAAAACAATGAGGAATTATTCCATGGATTCTAGTCAGGCTCAAATAGAGTAGTCCAATTGGGTTTTTAGTTTTGAACAGAACCGGCGCCTAGCGACGTGTCCCTATCTCAAGGATACATGAACAAAGTGCCTTTAATCCTACTTCTAGGTGAGTGCACCACCCGACACAGTGTCCCAGACAAAGCACACAACGTATGAAACTGTTAATGTTGACAGAGGCCAGCACGTTGTTAATACAGCAAGCCCACGCTGTCGGCCTTCGAGGGACAAACCCCCCCACCCCATCAGGCCTTTGGAAAACATTGTGAAACTGCATCCCGGTGCAAAGAGAGGCACGCTCATTTTTCCACTGTCTTCTGTCTTTTAGGTCCAGTCAATGTTTGGACGGCCGTCATGTCAGGGGTTTCCTCGTGGCTCCTACATGTCTTCGCCATACAACATGTCCTCAACATGTGGTGTGTGTCTTTTCACTTTTCCTGGCCTCTGTTATTTTCAATTCAGTTCACAGCTAATGTGTCAAATGTCAGTCGCTGAACCATGATATTGAGGATAAATAGTAATAGGATATGTTCTGCAGTGTGGCATGTGTTTTGGTAAAGGTAGAGTGTGTTCAGGAATCAACGCGAAGCTTTCCCTTTGAAACATAAATAGGAATGCTGACTTTGGTTTTCTATGGGCGAAATCAATGCATTTCACCCCAGAGTTTAAATGTATCCAGCAGAGGAAGCTGTTTCACCTTCCCTCCCTACAGACAGGCTGTCCAAGCAGTTCACGGCTGTATATATAGATAGAGATATATAGGAGCTGTTTGTAATTCTAATTAATACACCACAGAAGTGCTGACACTACATCATTAGATAGCAGAACCCAAGGAGATACATGTTCACAATTCTACAGAGAAGCAACACACACACACACACACACACACACACACACACACACACACACACACACACAGAACACAGTGGCAATGAAGGGGAGAGGGAAAAGGAGGTAGAGGGGGGAGGAGAAGGGGGAGTGAAGGAGGTGATGAACGGTGATGAAGCCAAGGTACTGGTGGGTCACCTGCTGTTATCTCCAAGATGGTGGCACGGAGAGGAGTGGCTAGAAAAGACAGACCGTGTGAGACAGGAGAACAGGAGACCAGGACAACAGAACAGGACGACAGAAGACCAGGACAACAGGACAGGACAGGAGAACAAGAGACCAGGACAGGACAGAAGAACAGGAGACCAGGACAACAGGAGAACAGGAGAACACAACAGGACAACAGGAGAACAGGACTGGAGAACAGGAGAACAGGAGAACAGGAGAAAGGGAGAACAAGCAGAGGAGGCCTCGGAAAAGAGTGCTTGTAAATCTGCTGATTTAATGGGCTGTAGATGAAGCCTTGCTGGCTCAAAGGAGCGATGGCAGGAAGCTTCAGGTCCACTACTGACTGGATGATGCTGCAGCTGGAGACCTTGATTAATGCTACTATTTATCTTAGTATCAAGCTAACCCTAACCCTAACATACTCATGCCCAAATGTTTTGATGATGATGAAAGACTTTAATACAACGTAGTTCATGCAGGGAACACCTGACCTAGCCTGATACTTCACTGTGGATCCCTACTTGACTGATGTGCAGCTCATCTTCTCCACAGGATCAGCTACATCGTCCTGATTGGTTGTTCCTACCCGAAGTGGGCGGGACTAGAGGACAGGATCACACTACATCGTCCTGACTGGTGGTTCCTACCCGGAGTGGGCGGAACTAGACGACAGGATCAAGCTACATCGTCCTGACTGGTGGTTCCTACCCGGAGTGGGCGGGACTAGACGACAGGGCCACATTGTCCAGGTTCTCGGTTCCCCAGCTGAGTCGGTACGAATCCTTCTCATTCTCCCTGGCTAGAGACGACACCTGGGGGGGTAAGGTGTTAAAACTCAGATTAAGAATGAGGAATTTATTCTGTCACAGTATAATGCAATAAGTGCAAAATAAAAAAAAATAAGTGAAAAACATAAACACAAAAATAGCTCAGTATAGACACAAAAAATAGACACAAAATATCCACATAGTGATGAGGATATGTGAGCATGCTCCACCTGGTGGCTGGAGAGCAGCTCCTCCATCAGGCCCTGGTGTTTGGGGGAGCAGAAGCTGTGATGGGTGGGGCTGAAGGACCGGTCAGAGCTGGGATTAGGAAGAACATCCATGAACATCCAGCATGAACACCATGGATACATTATTAAGTATATCTTTAGAAGCTCCATCACATGGTCACTAAGAACAAGGACGGCCTGTTCAGACTAGCTAAGATAAGATAAGATGAGATAAGATAAGATGAGAAGATCCATCACATGGTCACTAAGAACAAGGAAGGCCTGTTAAGACTAGCTAAGATAAGATAAGATAAGTTAAGATGAGAAGATCCATCACATGGCCACTAAGAACAAGAACGGCGTGTTCAGACTTGCTAAGATAAGATAAGATGAGATAAGATAAGATAAGATAAGATAAGAAGATCCATCACATGGTCACTAAGAACAAGGACGGCCTGTTCAGACCAGCTAAGATGACATAAGATGAGATAAGATAAGATAAGATAAGATAAGATAAGAAGATCCATCACATGGTCACTAAGAACAAGGACGGCCTGTTCAGACTAGCTAAGATAAGATAAGATGAGATAAGATAAGATGAGAAGATCCATCACATGGTCACTAAGAACAAGGAAGGCCTGTTAAGACTAGCTAAGATAAGATAAGATAAGTTAAGATGAGAAGATCGGAGACCCAGAGAGCTCCAGCAGGAGGACAGCAGTAGTTCAGTAGACGGTACCTGTCCACGCGCCCCCCTCCCTCCAGGCTGTAGCGCAGGTAGGTCATCCCGTCCAGGTACTGGCCAGGCAGAGAGT
>OMKI01006349.1:3395-15536 GCA_900302315.1 Phycis blennoides
CCGAGACATCAAGATAGCCTGTGACAGCCTGCTGGAGTCAGTGGGAGTTTGTAGGTCTGTCTGTGTGTATGTGTGTATGTGTGTGTGTGTGTGTATGCGTGGTGAATGCTGTGTGTGTGTGTGTGTGTGTGTGTGTGTGTGTGTGGTGAATGCTGTGTGAGTGTACTGGATGGTGTGTGTGTGTGTGTGTGTGTGTGCTGAAAGGTGTGCGCGGGTATGAGTCATCCATTGACTCATGTACACTGCAGGGACCTCTTCAACACAAGTGCTCCTCTGACATAGGGGGCTTCTGCCGCTCATTCAAATATATCACAGAAATCCGAGGATAAAACACAAGCCTCCTATTGGTCTATTTAACGAAAGCGCCCTATTGGTCTATTTCCTCATTGGGGGAAGTGGGCGGGGGGGGCGACCAAGGACCATAGACTGCATATAAGCTTTGGAGTCGATCATTCCCTCGATTCCTCGTCATTCCCCCGGGAGCTGGCAGTGGCTCCTGGCTCGGCAGGGCAGGGCTGCTGGCGGGGGAGCGACAGGACGCTTCCTGCTGCTAATTGTTTCCTGGACACCAGTCACCAGCGGCACAGCAGACAGCCAGGGCTGATTAGGACTCAGAGACAACCCAGCAGGCTGCCAGACCAGGCGCTTTGCTGCCCAACCGACGGCGGAGTGACTCAGATCATCTGACCGTCGGGGTGAAATTCAAACCCCCCACCGGGGGTTGGTAGGTGTGACGTGCACCTGCCTCTGTTTTTTTTTTTGTGGATGCCACAGGTTTTCAAAATAAGATGTGTGGGGTTTTTTTTTTTGTGTGATTTAATCATGAGATGTAGTCATTCATGAATGCATTCATGCATGAAGAGATGAAAAATAAAAGTTTGGTTTGGGGGTTGTCAAATGTTGTCAAGAGTCCAAAAAAGAAAAAGCTGCATGATCCTGCATTGGCTTTAGTTTTAACATTTTAACCGAACGTAAAACCATTTTTACAACAGTTTTATACATTTTACAGTGGACCAAATTACATCATACCATCAAAGGGCTCCTCAGTAACCACCATGCCATGACATACATCCCCCATCTATTACCTGCACCAATTAATTAATTTAACGTGAACAAAACCCAAACCAAAACTAAGACATTTCCCACACGACTATAACATCCCTTCGCATCACATCACATCCAAGTACCACAAAATATCGACTTAGTTTTCTACCAGCCACTAAAAAACGGCCAGCTGTGTGCCAGTTGTGAGCCGCACTGGGTGAGCCCTGTATCTTGCCATGGCGGCCATGCACCGCCAGCCAAGCCAAGGAATAAACCACGACGGCGGTACATGTGGCACATGCCAAACGGCACTCAATGGCTCAGCTCGGAGACCCAGAAACCAAAACCGCGATAGCAGGTCTTCCGTGATCTTAGCGTTGAGTCTGTAGGCCTACAACAGAGTTAGCTTTGAGTGTCGAGTCAATTCAAGTCAATTGTATTCGTATAGCTCTTCATCACAGTTCGTCTCAAAGGGCTACCGGGGCCATATTTTAGGACTCCTCTCAGAAGGCTTGGGACAGATAGGGATAGATAGCATTGAGTGTGTTGAGTGGGGTTAGCATTGAGCGCTGGGAAAAAGTCTGAGTCTGAGCAACAAAGCTAGCAATGAATTCTAGGCACTGAGTTAGCATAGCATTGAGTTTAGAATAAAGTTAGGTTGACATCTGAGCAGAGTTTTCCTTCAGGTCTTCAGTGTATTATAGACATAAGTGTGTCTGGTGAGTAGATGAGAGTGGCATGTTCACAGGAAATGGCAGTGGGCACAGAAGTCCCCACAACACAACAGGACCCCCTCTTTTCAATTTCCTGCTCCACTTTCCACTCCCGTTTTCATTCCGAATGGGGAGTGCTAAAGTGGGAGCCGCAGAGGGGGAAAAAAATGCAACATTTATGCGATATGGCATAACACAAGCTCAAAGCAAGGAAATTGATTCTGTCAAAGGCAATATTTGCGATAATGATCGCAATAGAAATGTGTGGTGATTTCAACCAGACTAATGCGGATCCCCCTGAGTCCTCACTATGGTGCAGAAATAAATGTTCATTTCACACCAACCATGTAATTTATATCATCATCTGCTCACAGGGCTAGCTATTGTCTATACAAAAAAAAAGAACCTGTTTATGACATTTGTGTGACACACAGAGGAGAAGAGACACCAAATCAGGTTAGGCATGCAGGAACACACACACACACACACACACACACACACACACACACACACACACACACACACACACACACACACACACACACACACACACACACACACACACACACACATATACACATCCTATACAGCTGACAGCCAAGCTATTAGAATGAGCATTGTAATGCCATAAAACCATGTATTGTTATTGTCCCTGCAGCATAACAACAGTCCACGAGAACACTCTTCATCTTCTTCAAGATCAGAGCCGACTGCAATACAACAGAGAGCAGCTTCACCACACACATGATCAGCCCCCCCCCCCCCTCAACTCTGCGAGGCGTCACCGTGTAATTTGAATCAACCTAATTTGGTTCATAAGTCAAATGGTGGCGAGGTGCAGTCACTGGCGGGATAGGAGCGTTGTAATGGTGAATCTGCATGCTGGTAAACCGTGGGCCTCCGGTCCCTGGTTGCCCTTTAACATTTATGAGCATCTGGCAGAAGAGGAGCATTTAATCTCGGCTGGTCTCTTTCTGGGGTTTAATGTGGGGAAAAACCAAACGGAAAACAAGCAGTTTATTTTTATCTCCCCACGTTTTTTCGAGAAAAACTTTGCTCAGTCGTTTGTCTGAGACAGACACACGGGCACTTCGCATATTGGAAACGCGCTGAAATGGCTCTTTTAGGAGAAGAAAGGAAATTAGTCTCTGAGAATGGCGAGCGGTCCTTGGGTTATTTATTTATTTGACTTTCGAGTGTATCATTTGTTCCAGGAAGAGCAGGAGAGCGGAGAGAAGAGCAGGAGTAGGGGGGAAAGCGTTGTTGTGAACGAACGGCGCTGTGGAGGAGATATTATGGGAGTGGGAGACTCCCCGAAAGGAGTGGGAATATTTTCTCCCAAATAATGGCAATGTGATACTGCAAGAATGTTCCGTCCGGGCCAAGACTCACCCTCTGCAATAACACACATCTCTCTGGGCTTCTGCAGCAGCACGGTGTGCCCCTGCCTGAGCTCTGGGCAGACTGGAGGTGTTGCCCTTCTCCAACTTTCTCGAAATTTATCGAGAGAGAGAAATGTTGTGTTTCATGACATGTACATGAAAAGTGGGTTAGGAACATCACAACCGCAAGAAACGAGGTTGTCTCGATGTCATTTTTTGCCAAGCAGAAACAATGATGTAAATAACGGGAAACAGGAGCTGTTCCCTTTGGTTAGCTTTGATTGTTTCTTTTATTGGTCTGAATGGTGACCCTTCTGATCGATGGCCAACACAATCCTTGATCAATAAATGTGAAGACTACAGGTTTTTCAAATCAGCTGAAACAGAAAAGTCTTTATAGTAAAAAATATGACTAATTGCTTCCTTTATTACACATTAGCACCACAATGTCCATGGCCGTAATGTTTGAAACGGTACAATTGAGACCAACGGTGAATATGCTACAATAACCCAGAGAGTAGCTATTAAGCATTTGTGTAAAAATGTACATCTGCAAAGAATCAAGCTAATAAAGGTTTGTTGGTTGTTGTTGTGTCTGGTACCCATGGCAACCTGTGATCTGCAACTCCTGGTCTGTCAACGTGTTTTCTGAGTATTAACTTTTACAAGGCCAATCAGTGAGACTCATGCTCGCTCTCTCTCCCCCTCTCTCTTCTCACTGTCGTACACACTCACACACGCACGCACGCACACACACAGACCGCTTACTGCACAACATGTTTTGTTTGTGTAACAAGGTTCAGAGGATGGGATCTATGCTGATTACGATTCAGGAATGTGTGAATTTAGTGAATGAATCACTGAACTTGAATCACTCAACTGAAACGCCTTCAAACATGTTTCGTAGCTCATTACATACTTTTTTTGATCAAAATAAGGCAGTACAAAAATGTCATAAACAACATAACATGACGTACTGCCTTATTTTTGATCAATAATCCACATAACCGGACACATTTGTCAGAAAAGTGTACGAAGGTAGGTGCCATATACATGTGTACCTACATGTATTACGTATTAATTGCGTATGAATATAGGGCTGCAGAAACGATGCTGTGTTCTTAGTGGTCAGGGGTGGGGGGGGGGTAGCGGAGACCACGTGTAACAGACGCCTGCTGTGTGCTAACGCGCACATCCTGTTGCTGGGGTCGTTGCAGGGGACCCGCATCGGTCTCGGTAGGGGGTCCCAATGATGATCCAATCACGCTTGCTCTCCGCCAAGACCTGGCCAGCGATGTTTACTTGGATTCACTTTCATTGATCCAATGTGCGCGCTCCAGCGGCTTCACAAGGTTCCGGTCTGTTGTTCCAGATATATTAATAATACATCTCTTCTCTATCGGGACTGCTGGTCAAACTGACACCACACTGTGTTTCAATGAAAATGTCCTCAGCCTCCTTTCAGCACAATAGTTCAGCTGTAAAGCGGAAATGCTGCTGCTGTTATCGCCACAGCCTTATCATTCACATGATAATTTACTTTTGTAATAGCTTTTGTAATAGCTACTAATTACAACCCACTTAATAATAAATTTGATATGATTTAACACATTTACTATACTTTTTTGTATGTATTATAATGTATTCTAACGAAAACAATAATAATGCAGATTATGCCCATTTTATAGTCGTGTAGTTATGCCTACAACTCAGGAACATTATGCTGTGTCGCCATCTAGTGGTCATAGATAACAAAATAATTCTAACATTTCTCATAACGTCCAAACTTTATTACTCATTACTCAAGTAACTGTTACTAAATAGCATTAGTTCATAATTCACAGAGCATTGACCAACACAAAAAATGTAATTACTTTTAAAAGATTCAATATATCATGCAGGCATGAATGTCAAACTGTTGGAATTAATCATGGCTGTTATAGCCACTGAAATTTGATTCACAATTTTATACTTTTTATGTTACTGAGAGACTATAGAGTATATATTTCTTCACACAAATGATGTAACAAATCCAAATTTATATTTTGACGAAAAAATCATATCAAACAGAACTCAACCCAATTTGGATGACAACAAATGGTATTGATTGTGGACAAGGGATTATCATCGACTCATTAAATTTTTCAACTTAATAAACATCCTGTATGATCTGCTGTGAGCCAAATGCCTTCTCTGGGATGAATAAAGTACATATCATCTTATATGTTCTGCATTCTGCGCGATGCCTCCACCGTGTTACATCTGTTTCGTGGTCTTGAAGAGTCGGAACACCACTAAAATGGCCGCCACCGCGCTTACCAGTACGAGGGCCAACATGACGTACAGAGCCGCCTCGGCATCCCCAGATAGGAGCTCCAGACCCAGGAAGATCACCCTGTCCACCGCAGCCAGGGGAGGAGCAGGTGTGCCTGTCGTCAGGCCCGGAACACCTGTAGCCATGGTGTCCGAGTCAGAAAGAAGGCAATTGTTGAATAAAAGTGAAATGATGTATTCACTTTTATAAGTTAAGTGTCTTTAATGACCTAATGATCTAATGTTGTGTGATATACCATTCTAGATACTAAGTACTCCGGTATATCCCATTCCTGCAATCCAGACAGACGTACCTCCGGGTTGAGGGTTCAAGCACTCGTGGGGCCCAAGGGGTCGGGTCGGGGGACGCCGTTACAGGCGATGGTTGGCGGAGCAGCGGGCTGCCGAACCCTTGGGGATGCGAGGAAGGAAGCGCGTGGCGGCGGCGCTTCACGTGGAACAGACCGGACCTCTCGGCGAACCCCGCGGCCCGCTCAGAGTGACCCATCGGGGACCAGGCGCTGCGGCCCACTCAGAGTGATCCATCGGGGACCAGGCGGTGTGGCCCCATCACGTCCACCCCGTCCAGGCGCTGCGGCCCCATCACGTCCACCCCGTCCAGGCGCTGCGGCCCCATCACGTCCACCCCGTCCAGGCGGTGCGGCCCCATCACGTCCACCCCGTCCAGGCGCTGTGGCCCATCACGTCCACCCCGTCCAGGCGCTGTGGCCCCTCACGTCCACCCCGTCCAGGCGCTGTGGCCCCCTCACGTCCACCCCGTCCAGGACAGGAGCTGCAGGACAGCGGTTCAGCCTCCGTCACCCGGCCTGAACGCCGACCGGGGCGCGTTTACGTCGAGTCCTTTATTTTTTTTTATCCAAAGCCACTTACAAGTTACACTCTACAGTATGCAGTGTAGCCATTGGAATTAGTAAAAAAAAAACAACAAGTGAGCAGTTTTAGTTGTCAGTGGCGTTGCAAAGAGTTACAGTAGATGTGTTCACATTCAAGTGCTTTTGAAATTCCACGACCATTTGTACATTTCATCAACTCCACAACGTTGGTAGAGCTAAAAGAAAAGGGCCTTGTAGACTACTAGCGCTAGATAGTCACAAATTAGATTAGATTATTAGAACCATTGATTCCATATTATCCTAAAAGTAAAAAAAAAACAGAAAAGAAAAGTGCAATATAACCGAACAGTTCAAACAAACAGACCGTTCTCCTGTGCTGCACCTTTCAGCGCCTGGTTGATGTAGTTCTCGTAGTAGTGAGACCTGTGGAGATCGTTCGGGTCCACGGGTCCTCGCTCCGAGATCCCGCTCTCCGTCACGTAGACCGGTGGGTTCCCGGTACTGTTCCCGGTTGAAGTTCAGGAACCTGTGGAATGATCTTGATCTCGATCCAGCGCCGGTCCTGGATGCTACCGGCACCTCTGTGCGTTCAGAACCGTTTAGGTTGGGATGAGAGTGTTGCTTCAACATGAGTATGGGATTAGAATGTGAGTTATAGTAGTATGGGATAATTGCAGCAGACTAGTATAATGCGTTTTTTATGAGCTTGGTATGACATTGTGTTTGATAATAAAAATACATTCACAAACTCTCACTACGGCAATGAGAAACATAAGTTGGCAGGTATGGGGTATAACAAAGGAGGCTAGGATTGCTAGTCATAATTTGAACATTTGGACACAATTTTTCATAGATTTTGACCTTTTTACCTGTCGCCATCATAATCCTGTTGGTTGCCAAAGTCTACGGGATGCCCGAGGTCAGTAGTGTAGTGGTTGAAACCACTACATGAGTGCCTTTGACCCTCTTGATCTCGTCTGGAGTAAGTCGGGAAGCCTTTTAGAAATTAAAAAAATGTAAATTATTAAAGCAAATCAATTCATACGTACCACCTTGATTTTTGTGTCTTGCCACGTTTGGATGTATTATTAATAGATAATTACGGACTGGACCGATTACAGTAAACCTAATTGAATATTTGTGATAGTTACTGTTCACATAAACTAATGTAATCTATTTACCGTGACTTTGGTGAGCCAGCTGCAAGGCTTCCCTCCCGGAAAATAGTTTTCATCACATCGTTGTAATCTCCATTGAAAATTGGGTGGGCAAACCAGCCCATAGTGAACTACGGCACAAAGACCTTTCAGTTGCAAATGGCACGGAACAGTACTGGGCACAGGCCATGAATAACCTACCTACTAACCGATGAGTATAATGCACCAAAAGGCCATTTCATATGAAATCTTAGCTTATCTGAATTTCCCCTAGGGGATCAATAAAGTTTTTATCTATCTTTTTATCTATCTATCTATCTATCTATCTATCTATCTATCTATCTATCTATCTATCTATCTATCTATCTATCTATCTATCTATCTATCTATCTATCTATCTATCTATCTGTCTATCTATCTGTCAACTTTTTGGTGCAAACTACACACATGTTCTCCTCTCATGTAATGATCAACCCATCAAACATTTTACCAATCTTACCAATCACATGGAAGATTGGAACAAATGGCACACATTTATCTTTTGAATATAATATTATTTTAAATAATAATGGATAATATTGAATTGGCAGGATAGCCTAGTGGGTGTTTGACTCTCAGGCAAAAGGTTCTGGGTTCGAACCCCAATCACCACAGTCTACCTGTGGCACAATTGAGCAAGATGCCCTTACCTCTAGCTGCTCCTTCATTATCTGCATTTCATTGGCTCTGTACCTTTACTCTGCACGACGACAATAAAGCTGAATCTAATCGAATCCTAAATGACATCTAACCAAAGTCCCTGGATACATGACTAAGCAGTGATGTGTAGTACTGATTGCTTGGCCAACCGCAGGATTACCTGCAGGATACGTCTGGCTGCATCAATGTCCTCCTGCTTGTGAGGGTGCCGTGGCTCCACCCAGTCAGAGGTGATGGTGATGGAGACGAGGCCTCCCTGTTTGGCGCGGTACTTGTCGTTATAGAGGTGCCAGGCCTCGGCGTGGGCCTTGATCAGGTGGTGACCAGCAATGTATTGCTTACTTGAGCTTGAAGTCAAGAGAACTATAAACGAATGCACAATAAATCGTGAAGATTTTACAGTTTTGTCCCCCAAAACAATTCAAGCCAACCATATGCTTCTGTTATATGTCCTATACAGAATTGATTAGCATTTAACAACAGTGTAAATGCAACAAATAATAAAAAAAACGTCTTAAGAATTACATCATTTGGTTTTAAGGTGCCTTAGGTAAGATTTGAGAGCTGTAAAGAGAGAGCAGAAGCGTTGAAACTAAACAACCAAATCAATTTCCCCTCCATACATCTCTGCGCCATTGAGAAGTGTTGCATTTCACAGACGAGATGGATCCCTCAATCCAATCACAGAGAAGATGCTGATCGGCCGTAGTCAGCTCAACGTGTATTCTCACATTTCACTCACGAATAGCAAACGGATAGCTATGCATTTCTCACAAATTACACTCAAAGTATAGCTCTATCTTTATATCACCTACAGCACCTTTAATTACGGTTAGTGGAATGGCTGTAATGAAAAGTAGGTTTTACTTGGGGCAAAGGTGCCACACCCATAGCCAAGATTTGCCACGATGTATGGCTCATTGAGGGTGATCCAGAACTTCACTCGGTCACCGAGTCTGTTAAAAATCACGTCGGCATAATCTCTGAATCTCTCCACCATGGTTTCGTTTTCCCAGCCACCGACCTTCTGCAGGATCAATGGAAGGTCCCAGTGGTAAAAGGTGACCTGGGGTTTATGCAGAGGAGACAGGAAGTCGGAAGATTCAACAGTTTCTAAAGTCGTTTTTAAATTACGTCATTTTCAAATACTTTGTGCCATAGAGAGGTTGGTTTGAGATCCCTCTTACAAAGGCTTCAGTTTTCCAGAGAGTCATCAACACATTGTCCCTGGATGTGCTTATCATTATTTTGTGATTTCGTCATTGATTTTAATCTCAATTTGCCGTAGTGAAAGCTGTAAGGAAGATTTGAGAGTTGCAAAGGCAGCAGAAAAGAACAGAGGATATTGTTGGATTTTGAATTGAAACAACCCAAAAACTACCCCAGTGCCCTTTTTTTTTAAAAAACAATGATTAAATCGAGGGATAGCAAAGTCATAAAATAGAAGGGCTGTCTACATAATGATGATGTAGCCCTGGGAGGGAGGGAGAGATATGAAGAGAAGAGAGGACCATTCGGTCTTTATTGGTATTTTTTAGATATGGGAATTAAATTTGTTCTCTGCATTTGACCCATCCCAGGGTACATGGGAGCAGTGGGCTGCTATGTTCAGCGCCCAGGGAGCAAGTTGGGGTTCAGTGTCTTTCTCAAGGACACTTTGACTTGCGGACAGTTGGAGGCGGGGATCGAACCTCTGACCCTACAGTTAGTGGATGACCCGCTCTGTCCACCCTCTCTATCCACTGAGCTACTGCCACCCCATATGAGTAGTATTTAGTATGTAGTAGAAGTATAAAAAAACTATTCATGAATAAAAATGACATGAAAGGAAATCGGTTTAGAAAACATTAAAGTGCTTTTTATCCATAAAAGATGCAGCACCCCCATTTACTTGTATTTGCTTACAGGCCAGTCTTTGCCTCTCCAAAGGGACGAAAATGATGTACGATCCAAAGGCTACTGTATATACTGCATGTCTAAGGGTCTCAAATCAAAACTGTCTCAAACAGACCCTCAGTCAACCACACCAGATATCCACAAAGAGCATTGAACTCACTAATAGGAGACAGATTGCCATGAAAAAAAAAAAATCAATTACTCAAATTGTAGCTCCTAAATCTTACCTTCAGTAAGTTTAACAAAGACAAATGCAGAGATTTCACGAAAATGTCAAATGAGAAAAATCACAGAAGTGACATTTCATCAATCCAAAACCGGCTACCTGAGGCTCAACATGAGCAGCTTCCACGGCATCCAGTAATCTACGGTAGTAGTTGAGTCCTGCCTCGTTGATGTGTTTGTTGGTGCCATCAGGGAGCACTCTGGTCCAGGAGATGGAGAAACGATAGTGGGTCACTTTCAACTCCTTCAGAACCTCGATATCCTTGTCGATCTTATTGTAAATGTCACACGCTCTGTCTCCATTGTCATTGTTGCTCACTCTCAGAAGAGTGTGGGTGAACTTGTCCCAGATATTCACCAACAAAACAAAACAAAACACAAATTGGTACCGAGCTAGCTTGCTAGTTAGAAGGCAGGGAGAGAGGCTAGTGAGCAGGTGGGTAGATATGTAAGTAACTGGCTAGTTGGCTCATGAGAAGGTAGGTAGGTCAGTAGCTGGCTAGCTAGTTAATTAGTAGGTAAGTAGTCAGCTACTTAGTTAGGTAGGATGGTTGGTAGACCAGTTGTATTGTATCATTCTGTATTTAAGGTACTATAGGTACAATTTAGGATCAACTCTTTGCGTGTTTTTTGTTTGAAAGCTCAGCCATTCGTGAGCTAGTTGTGAGTGAAATGTCTGTTTAGAGTGGACAGTGCCTTCTTTTGTACGAGCCAATTTAGATTTTAGACCTGTCCCGGCTAAAATCGTGCTTTCCTCTGCCTTGTTGTGGCATGTTCTAGTGTTTTGTTAGTTTTAGGTTTTAGTTAGGCGGTTTAGTTTAGTTGGGCAGCTGTAGCTCAGTGGGTACAGTAGGTGGACAGAGCGGGTCGTCCACTAACCGTAGGGTCGGCGGTTTGATCCCCTTGATCCCCCTCCTCGAACTCTCCACATGTCGAACCCCACAAATGTACTGATTGTAAGTTGCTTTAGACAAAAGTGTCTGCTAAATACCCCTTTACCCTTTAGTTACCTGGTAGGAAGCACTAGCAGTACTCCAATTAAATCCTTCAGGAAAATATCCAAGAAGTGGTTCCTCGTCGTCTGGTAGTGGGAAGCCATTGTCCTTTATGATTTGGTGGGTGGGAGTGGGCTGAGCGTTTTGGTGTCCTTGGTTGGTTTGGGTTGTTGAAGTCCACATGATGGAGTCCAAATCCCACTCTGTTCCCATTGAGCCACTCAAAGGAATCCATTAGAGATGATATGTATCCTCTGACCTTCACGCCGTCCAAGTCATTTGCTGTAGAAAATAATTAAAATTAATTAATAATTGTTAATTAAGAATGCTAACCAATATTGATGCAGCTTTTTACCCTATTTTTCTAAAACATGTTCTACATACATTATGCATAATCCAGACATCCAGACATAATATTCTACATATAAGGTGTATATTTCAGAACAACATGTAGTGATAGATTTTGAAAGTATCATGCATGCTACAAAAGTGAAACAAAAACACAAAATGAATGGTACTGTACCTTTCAGAACCTCATCGATGTATGTTTTGTAGTAGAAGGAGGACTCAGGTGTGTCCTAGGTGTGGCATGGTGTACTACCTCGGTAGTGTAGTGGTTTATACTGAAGACATCTGCAGTACCCCTGACTGGAGAGCACGATCCGCAGCCATCACTTCCCGTGGGACAAAGACATTTTTGGGTGCAATCCAATCATTGAGCGCTATAGATACCAGACCACCCTGGGATTTTCGTTACTTGTCATCATATGTGTGATAGGCTTTAGCGTGTGCTTTAAGAAGGTTGTGAGCAACTTTGTATGGAGCAGCCCCAGGATTTCTAACATTTGGTGGGACCTGCCCAA
>OMKI01006359.1:19613-32701 GCA_900302315.1 Phycis blennoides
TGCTCAGGCGCTTCATTTTATTAAACGCACTCAGAGAAACACACACGCACACACACACACACACACACACACACACACACACACACACACACACACACACACACACAAACACACATATTTACAAGATATATTAGCTGGTTCCTCCAAGCAAAATGGCAAACGGCAAAAACAAAATAATTTGTCTGGTGACATTCCCTGCATCAAAAACATTAAGAAACAAACCCACAGAAATACAACTGAGATCTGGTCTACTCAGCTTCATCTCGTAAAACAACCAAGACCAGATTTCCCCTCGCGAAACAATAAGACTATTGCAAGCAATCCTCTGAAGCGGTTTCAGTGCATTCCAAATACATCACAACACTCGACCGCATGGAGGAGTTTCTGCCGAAGTGTTTCGATGTCGGGGTACTTGGGGAGATTCAAGGTCCAGAAGCAGGTCTCGGCTACTGGATAGTACAGCTCAGGCTCCGCGTAGCACGTCACCTTGATGCTTATCCTGATTGTTGAACTGCGAACTTTGGGAATTCTGTCCGTTCCAGTTAGGAATCCTGAAGGGGAAAAGGAAGTTTTACATTAACGTCTATTGGTTTGTTAGAAAATATTCATAATTTTAAGTGATATAATAATGGAGAGTTATTATAATGAGTTTTACTTACTGAGGAAATCCTTCTTTTGCTCCTCGGAGAACTCCGCAAAGACGCTCCAAAAGTTTTGAACGACTTCATCGCTGGGTGTGCAGCCACGATATAGAGCATTCTGTAACAAAGGACAATGCTAAAATACAGAACATGAAATATAACACAAACATATTGAGAGAGATAGCCAGAGGGATAGATTGATAGGTCCTGCGGTGTCTGGGTGTATTCGAAGGGTCTGACCTGTCTCAGATCGTCCCAGTTGAAGACCTCCTCCCCTTTGAGGAGCGTCATGAGTTGATCGGGGAGGAACATTCTCCAGCAAGATATAGGGCAGCCTCTCGTGAAGCCGCTCAGGAACTCCTTGAACTGAAACTCCACGGAGCGGCTGAACACCATGTCCACATACAGCTCCACGTATTTCTGCCTGTGGTAGGCACACACGTGTCCATGAAGCATTGTAGTCTGCTCTACGCATACATACATAAACACACGCAGGCACGCTTGCACATGTGAAAATACACACATAGAACCACGCACACGCACACACACACACACACACCTGTTGACTTTGGTCACTGGAATGGACTGTCCATTGGGTAGGAGATCCAAATGTTCTGCAGGCTGCAGAAGAAAAGTTGGTGGAACATTAGAGCGAGGAAATCCCCGTTAAGTGCTTTTACAGATGGTTTCACACACTCTGGCTCTCACCCCTCCGAAATCTAGCTGCAGGTCCTCAACAGCCTCCTCTTCGTAGTCCAGCAGCTCCTTTAAACTCCTGTTGGTAGCCAGTTAACGTCAAGTCAACACCGTAAAAGTAAAATAGTAGTAGTAAAATAAAGTGGTTGTAAAGCATAGTATTATATGGCATGGAAAATTATAGTATAGCGTAGCAAAGTATAGTGTTATATAAGTTAGTATAGTGTTGCATAGTATAGCATATTTTAGCATGGAGTGTAATAGTATAGTATAGTATAGGACAACATAGTATAGTATAGTATAGAAGTACTGTGCAACAACTGGAGACAGCTCCATGAGGTCGTCCAGGGATGGCTTCCAGCCCAGGAGCTTCTTGAAGAGAGCCAGAGGGAAGTGGATGTTCATCAGGCACCGGTTATACAGAGCCATGCCACAGAGCGTGCCCAGAAGGAAGAACTCATCGGTCAGCCTGGCAACCTGGAGGAAGCAGTCCGTCAAATCATCATCGATCGTTCTTGTCATAATTGGACAATACAATCATGACTGATTGGGTGGATGATTGATGGATGATGAATGGTTGGATAGATGGACGAATAGACAGATGGGTGAGTGAATGGATGGATGATGGGAGGATGGTTGATGGATGGATGAGTAGATGGATTGATGTGTTGGTAGATGAACGGCTGAGCGGGTGAAAGATTAAACAGATGGATGGGAGGACATGTTAAAGCTGAATTCACACTTCTGCAGACCCCACTTTTGAGAACATCCCCGTAGGGATTCAGACATGACCCGGATCTATCCAGAGCCGCCTGCATTTCTGCTTTCAAGTCACGCTCACGTGTAGTCAAGGGGGGCGGTCTGGTGTTTCAGACCCATAATTGACATGAACCGGCACGCCAATATGGAAACGTACGGGAGAAGCCGAGTCCACTCCATCAAAGATATGCTGAAAAAGTGATCACATCCATGCGATAAAAATGTCGCACAATCGGTGAAAGGCGCTGCTGGAGAGCGGCAGACGCATCACAGCTCACTGTTTTACCTTCGCTTATCTTATAGTAGTTAATGTTTTGTTTAGCTCATTGTCTTGTTTGTGCTGTATGTCTAGTCCGTGTCTGTACATTGAGAGCATGGAAAAACCCGCTGATTCTGATTCTGATTCTGATTCTGATTCTGAAGCACAGTGTTTGGATTGGTGTTTAGACACTCAAAGCACACTCGTGTCTTTGAGTGTGCTTTATCCCTTTCTGAAACCAAACAAAACGCCGCGTACGTTCCTCGCTCGACCGATCAGGGATTACTTGCTGCGATGACTACCCTGTGAGGACCGCGCGTGTTTTCTGCGTAGTAGTGTGGTCTCTTTGCTGATCTCCACTTTATGGGCTTGACATCGGCATGTGATTGAGCCTTAACAATACCAAAACGTGTTGTTTCTCGAAAACAGTTAGATTGTGAGGAAATTACATAAACTGCTACTGCATTCTGCTCCTTTTTGATACGTACATTCTGGGTGAACCAGGCCACTCCGTGCTCATTCAGTTCTACAATTCCTGCCTCCCGGACGTGTTTTGCAAGGAGGTGAAAGAACTCCATGGACACACCTCCATCATCAATACCATCTTCCTGATTAAACTTCACCTGTAAACATAAGAGGTTTGACAGGGAACTTAGTATTATAATGTTACCCTAATCATTCAGTCCATTGACTGTATACACAATAAAAAGAAGCCCTATACTACGCCACAATAATTAACGTAATTAGCTAACCAACATAATGACAAAGACAAATTAACTGTACAAACACGTTAAGCTAGCTTTAACCAAATTGTAGCTAGGTAGTTCCGCCAATTGCACCAACATTAGTACCATAGTAGTTACATCTTGGGAAATGCTTTGCTGACAAACCTTAAGTTTACATTTTGGGTCATGGGATGACGTCCGCAGCAATAGAAAAGTGTGCTGCAGCAATGTGTTCCGGTTGAGACTAAATGTAATGACTTCTTTCTGTAAACATTGGGTGAAGGTAGAGTCAAGAGGTCATGTCAAATTCATTCATAGTAGAGTATCATCAAGTAAAGTGTAGCATAGCATATAGTATATCTAGCATAGTATAGCATATCACATCACTGCAGGGAATTTCATGGTATTGCATAGCACAGCCTAACATAATATAGCATATATCTTTACTGAACTTAGTGTCGGTGTGGCTTCTTAGGACCACAGAAATAACACTTTGGTGGTAGCGTGTGAACCAATAATGCTTTGGACTCTATGGACTTGATTTAGTGAAAATATCCTTTTCAATAAAAATTATCTCACCGTGAGAACATCCAGCTTTAACCCCCACAGAATCACCTTGCATTCGAAAGGTAGAATGCAAGGGAACTTCACCATAGTCCACAGGATTTTCTATTTATAGAGTAATAATACAGAGATGTTATTTCCCTGATGCATACATGACAACATTTGAGCAATCCTAATCATAGGCTGACAGACTGAAATGAAAGCACCGGCCGCGACGAAGGCCGACTGTTACGTTTGTGTCTTGGCCAAAAAGTTGCACTTGAACACATCGCCAAAGACTACCTGGGTGACGAAGAAATAACTCTCCCTACCAGCAGGTGGCAGTAGTCTGTATACAAAAAGGGACGCCGGAAGACCTTGGTGGAATATGTACAAACATGAAACAAAGCAGCGTTTTCCCTACCATTTCACACCACTCTCGCTCAGGCGGGTTTTGTAATACAGCTGCCTCAAGTCGAGAATATGTGGGAATGAGGAACGACCGGGTGAGATGAAGCGGAAAATCAGACAATGTCATTGTGCGTGCCCTCTCGACAAAGTCTGCTTTTGCTCCGTTCGCTTCCGTTTCCCTGCTCGAGCGTTGATTGGCTGAAGCTGAACGGCCGAGCCGAGTTGATTTCTCTCACGAATCAACGCGGCGAATTGACCGGGAAAAAAAGCAGACAAGGAAGGAAACGGGGCCACAGACGCCCACCGATGGAGCAACGATCGTGTGTCAGAGCGAGCTGTCGTCCAAACAACATACCATGTAGTACTCTGTGTTTCTTACTATCCTTTGTTCATCGTTGTTCAATGCAGGGGAAAGGAGAGCGAAAAAGTGTTGCTGCTGTATGTTTCTTCGTAATTCACGCAGTGCTACAAACTAAGGAGTAGAGAAAGAATTGTTAGATGCAAGCAGAAATGATATATATATATATGTACAGCGTATATATATAAAAATCTGGATTTGTATAATTAATAAGCCAAATATTATTCAAGTAAATAGTACTCGTAAATAATATGTTAAACATATGAGAGAGAGAGAGAGAGAGAGAGAGGGAGAGAGTGTGAGAGAGAGAAAGAGAGAGAGGGAGAAAGAGAGAGAGAGAGAGAAAGAGAGAGAGGGAGAAAGAGAGAGAGAGATCAAAAATGAAAAATGTTCCTTAATAATTGTTAAATTAAATAATTGTTGTGGTAAAATACTCACCCGCAGGATGGTTTCTTTGACTAACTTCACATGGAAAACACTATCTGCGAGGCACCGTGAACCTTTCCTGCTGGCCTGCAGTCAGGACATTACTATTAAGTTAATCAGCACCAGACTTTCATCTAAAACACCGTACGGTGAATTCAGATACGTGACATTAAAGTGGAACCATCATATTTGGCTATTTTCTCCTATAAGAGAGCACTGCTGCATACGCTTGTTCATTCAACTCTGTTTCCAAAGGAAACATGGTGGATCGAACCCAGATCCTTTTGCATCTTGAGGGGTTGAACACCACTAGCTACTACCCAGTCCATCCTCATGACTCGACTGTATAATGTGGTCATCACACGTCTCTATCTATACTAAGCATCAACCACCATCCGGTAAACACTCACAGAATAAAGCCTTTGCAAAACCCCCACTGTCTTCAGAAAGGCGATGCTTTGCTCTTCGGCATCCACGTCCAAGATGTAAAGGTGCTTCATGGACGCTTCGCAGAGGGTTTTCACTGCAGATCGGAAGAAGGTAGGTGTTCTGGACCACAGTCCAACTGCATCAATCACACACACACATACACACACACACACACACACACACGGTACATTTAACCACTTTGGAAAACACATTGCAGTGCATTTTCAATTCTGTATCGGTTGTTTGGGTCTATTACCAAGGACTTCCAGTCTATCTTTTTGCAGAGAAAGGAAGGCATCAGCCATGCCCACAGAGAGCTTTTCACCACGGCTGTCTCTGATCAGCACCTGCAGCAGCACCACCAGCATGTAGTAAACCCTCAGGCCTTCGACCCCGACCGGCTGCAGACTCAACGAGGGCAGGAGACAGTCTTGGACAACAATCTCCACCTAGCATCGTCCGGGGACAAAGTAATCGACAGCATCGTTGCACTGTTTGACTGAGAACATGGGATGCCACTTTGTATGAAATTGAATAAAAGGCGGGGAGATGTTGCTGTACCTCATGTAGCACAACAGCTTTCGTCGCTAGCAAGTCGAAAGTTGAGCTGAGAAGAGGCAGGTCCAAGCCAGAGCACCTGGCTGAGGTCAAGTAGTGCTTGTCGACACTATTTTGAAAAAGGTGAAAATAAAATAAAATGGCGTATAGTGAACAGCATCATAATCATTGAAAGGCAAACTTGAAATGATAATGTATGGATTGAAACGATTGAAAAATGCACTACCGTCTGTCAAGAAAGCTCGCGTTCAAGGAAGATGTGGATGAGAATATATCCTTGATCTGCCTATAAATAAATAAAATCGTCAGCAATGGGCAAATGAAATATTCTATTATGTTCTAAGCCAGTTTTGCATTTAACGTTCTTATTAAACATCAATTGCATACTGTGATTTAGAGCTTACTTTTTAATTTTACGCAATGGTTTCGCATTCTGACACTTTGAGAGCCAAAAGTTGATGGTGTCCTGATCCAGAGCTGTAATCCCAGGAACAGCCTTCTCAGGCTCCTGTGAGACATCCCCAGGATCACTACACAAGCACACTGAATGTATTGGTTCAGCGTCCAACATAATGAATGCAAAATAAAAAGACATCTACCTGCCCGAGAGTACAAAGGGCAAAAGATTGGTTGCCTCCAGCAAATATTCGCTGAATACTCTGGTCATCTTTTCCATGCAAAAAAAAAACCAACATAAGATTATGTAAAAATGATGAAACATTGTTCTCAACACCTAACTACTTTAAGGTTACTACTCTACTCTAACTAAGGTTGAGCTCCTCCCAATTAGTAGGCGCTGAGACTTTCAGGATTCAAAGAATTAGTGTTGTGTCCACTCTAAGCTCGGCTGTGATTTTATTGACAAACATTATTGAAATCACTATTGATCAGCATATACGTATGCATTCAGTTATTTTAACCTACAGGCTAGTTGAAGTGGCACATTTTTTTACTTTTTACTTATACTAACCCTGGAAACCCTTTAACCCAGAACAAACCATGAAAAATGCTCCCTACAGCTTCTTCAGCACACAACCTAACCCTGGAACTGAGTTACTTACCATCCTGAGGCAGTGAAACAGGCAGAGGCACCGAGCAGTCTGTGGTGGAGACCCCGTTCCCAAGCTGCCCTTCTTCTCCACGACCAAATGAATAGATCTTCTTTGTCGGTCCTACGAATGCCATTGTGTGATTGCTGCAGAAAATAAAATTGTAAACAGCAGAAGATTTAAAGAAGAGGGTGATTGTTTTGATTTACATAATTTCGGTATTAACCTGCTGAATTGAATGTGATATATAAAATATACGTTGGTGATGTGTTAACCATGAAAAATAGTATTCAATGAAAAACAATAGGTGTTCAATTCATACATAGACTCAGTAGAATAGTGCAGTGGCTAGAATGTTTGTCTCCCAGGCGAAAGGTACTGGTTCGATCCCCTACATAGCCAACCTCTGCTTGCCTCTTCAATTAGTTTAGTCGGTTTAAATCGCTTTGGATTCGAAGCGTCTCCTAGTGAATATAGCAGTGTAAAGACGAACACAGAGTACCTGCCGCAGGAGATCTGGGTGACTGCTGCACCCCAGAGTTCAGCCACCACACGAGGTGTCAGCTCATTCCGCAGAGAGTTGTGCCCAAGCTGCCCACGGCCACCGCTGCCAAATGAAAACACCACACCTCCCTACGGGAGCATACAAACTCAGGACTTTTGGTTTTCATCTTTGGATATTTTTATTTCATACTTTATTATATATATATATAGGTTATATTGTTATTGAGTTCACTAAATGTGAGATGTGATTGAGAATCCTTTTAAGTTGTTTGTTGTCTTTTAGACGTGGATTAATGCAATCGTTATGGATAGCAATAACATTTTGGAAAGAAAAACATGTGACTATAGTAACCTTTGTCAAAACAGCCGTGTGTCTTTCGCCACAAGAAATTGAAATGGTCTTCTTATGGTTGAGGGACTCAACTCTCACTGGAGTAGATCTGTCTGAAAACATGAAATGAAATTCAATGTCATTCACACCTTCAAAAGAGCCTCCAAGTTTAGTTCACACAAACTCCAGGAAAACCGTATGTTACCAGATGACAACAATGGTTTTTCGTCCTTTAATACTACGTCATATCTACAATATTGATATGACAACTGTGTAATGTCTCGGCGATTAAAGGCGAACCACAAAAAGTGATCAGATCACCACCCAAGCAACTCTTTGGTGCCATCGTGAGCCTTCTCATGACCAACGGTCGTTCATCTGGTCAGAATCTCCTGACTAAAAACAATATTCCCAGAGGCCCGATACCTGTGGTGTCTCCAAGTCCCAGTTGCCCGGCGTCATTCTGCCCCCAGCCGAATACGGTTCCAGAGACGGACAAGGCAAAAGTGTGGGCTCCCCCGGCCGCGACCTGGACCAGGGGTACCCCTGACAGAGCTGCCAGTGGTGTAGGGGACGGGACCACGGACGTCCCCGGGGGGGTAAGACCCAGCTGCCCCCGGGCGTTGCTGCCCCACGTCAACGCTTGTCCGTCTGAAAGCAATACGTATAGGCAACAGTATGTTAACAAGAATGGCTTCCGTTCTGTCCTGAACAACAGTAGGCTAAATCTAGAGAGCTTGTTAGACCTATGGCATACCTTCAGTCAAAACGATGGAATGTTGATCTCCACATGCGACCTGAATGACTCTTCTGTTAATGCATTTTTGGAGCCATCTGAATCATTGTGAGAAAAAAAAAGCCAACATATATTGAATATATTTATAACGTCGCAGACAAACTTTCCCCATATTATCACAGCAATGGCTATGCAATTACTGACATCACCTTGGAACGGGGGATGCGCTGGGGTCCACACAGGCGACAGTGCCATCCCGGGACAGCAGGAGAACACTCGAGTCTCCGGAACTTGAATCGACGATGTTTTTGCACTTTACACTCTCTGGAAAACAAAATTATAGTCAGGAGCAGGGACATGGTGAGGAAAACAGTTGAGTTTTAACAAGCCTACAAAATGCCTAGTAGTTTGTGGACCGATTATCGAATCCGATATCGATATTATTCATTTAGATATAGATAGATGGATACTTTATTCATCCCGAGGGTCATTTTGGAAATAATTTGTCAAGTTCATTTTGTAACGTAGGCCTATAGCCGATAGCTATACATTGTCTGTTCTTCAAAGGTGTTTCCGTGTTCTGTGCCACTGCTGGGCCATACCACAACTCAACTGGTCCACACACGCCAATGGTCAGGAGCCAATATAAATCCAGATAGACTACTTGGTACTTACTGGTTTCACCAAATGTCACAGTTCCATCTTGGTCCCTCTGCCGTCGAAAAAAATACGACGATCCATCGCTTTTGGTGAACGCTATCGTTGTACGAGTTGCGGAGAAACTCGTAATTGGTTTAGTCGTTGGTAAGAACTGAATGCCGTTCTCCGATTCTCGGTTTTCCGCAAATTCATTCGGCTTCGCTAAAGTAATTTCTCCCCATGAGAACATTGTCGCTTTCTTGAGGTGTCCACAATGACAGCGAAGCTTATATGCAATCGCCCAACTCAGTATTTCAGGTCAGCCAGAATCGAAACTGAAACTTAGCGTCATTTTTCCTGAATTGAAACTACAACCAAGAATAATTACGCCCTAAAATAAGATAAAATAAGATAGTCTTTATTGATCCCCCTTAGGGGAAATTCGCAGGTGACCAGCAGTGCAATGGGAGAAAGAGTACGAAAACAAAAGACAATAGGATTTATACAATAAATTATACCAATTTGTAATAAAAACCTATTTGGATGAGATAAACATACTACATACAAGTGATTGTCCGTTTATAGCTGCCCTGTGCTTACAAGAATGAATTGAATATCGCTGTAGTATAAATAAATATAAATATAAATATAAATGTGCCAAATGTGCAGAAATGTGCAACAAACGGCTACGACCCAGCCGTTTGTTGCGTATTTCCATAAACGCAAATTAAAACATTTAATTTCAATTCAATAAAAACGTAATTCATGTAGTTAATTAACTAATTAAAACGTGTCTTGCTGAACCAAGTTATCCTGTTAAAAAAAGACAAGTTGTGTGCGTGGCGTGCATGTGAAGGCGTGCGCATGTGAGGGCGTGTACGTGCGCGTGCGTGTGTTGGGGTTTACAGATTACCACCACCGTGGTGTACGCACTTGACATTCTGTCAAGTGCATGCACCAACCAATCAGCGGGCAGTGGGCGGGGTCTCGGGGAGGCGTAGTCGTTCCCGTCGTTGTGATTCGCGCCGTCGAGACGCGAGACCTTGTTTGATAACAGTGGACCACGGTGGTTTTATTTATACCATCGTACCTGCCGTTAATCCAGCCGTTAAAGGTGTGTACATTCGGGATCCCAGCGTGTAACCCTGTCAGGTAAGAGTTTTAATGACGACATAAGAGAGAAATGTCGATTGAACTCGGGTTTACACATACACTGTGCATTGCTAACGTAGCAACTGGTTCAGCCTCGGCTAACACACTACGGTGGCGTAGAAGGAGACCGCTCGGCCCTGTGATCTATACATGAATTATGTATGCGGAATGTCTAAATCTAAATCAAACGAAGATTGTATGAGTTTTAGATGAACGAGTGCACCACTTAACGCCGTACGGTCGCTAGCTTGGGGTTAGCTCGTTCAACGCACGTATGCATGACGCAAGATGAGTTGCATCATATGTGCGTTCTTTACCTTCACCGTGAGGAAGGTGTGTGGTGAGGGTCAATGGGTGCACGGTGCAGTGACTGGATACGTTAGATGCACGCATCCCTGCTGTGCTGTCGTGTGTTTGGGTGTTTATTTATACATGATCTCCGAGGTCGTCATATATGGGGTGTGGGCTGGTAACACAATAACTTGGAATGCACTTGGGGGGGGGGGCTGCTCTTTTAATAATTTCTTAAAGATGGACTTCGACCCAAAGGTAGTGTTTGAGTAACCCACACCACGGTGGTGGTAATCTGTAAACCCTGCTTTTTGGTCGATGGGGGAGGCATGTCAGGGAGCCTTGAGTTACTGAGTTTGCGCCCGACAGGAACCTACCCAACCGCTAAATGCGTCTATAGGCGTTGACGACGATTATCATTAATAATAGCCCTAGTTGCATAATCTAAAGGGCATATTTTACTGGATCAATGTTTCGATTTTTTGCTGAATTCATTAAATGTGCTCGCAATTAGTACAACTAGTATCAATCGTGAACAAATTATGAAAAGTTTTATTGTTTGTTTTGATTTGAATGGAAAATGTGTTCAACCAGCCTATACTTCCACAAACACACAATATCCTTTGAAGCCATTCCAATACATTGCTGTTTGTGAACAAAGCATGAACGTGTGTTTAAATCCTTTTTCTGAGTTTTCTTTCTCATCTTGTTGCTCAATCTCTCCCCAGCGTCATCCCAGCAGATCCTCCTCCCACCTGGTGTGCTCCGGTCCTCGGCTGTCGCTGTGATGTCAGCAGCCTCTCTTGTGCGCCTCGCGCGGTGCCGCGGGCCTCGGCTGGACTGCAGGGGCCCGCCCCGGCGCGCCGGATCGCCTCCGCTCCCCCTCTTCCGGGCCGCCCTGTCACGGCCCGGCGCCTCCAGCAGAGCCCTGCACGCCTCCGCCCTGCGGCCCAGCAACACCCGCTTCGACCCGGACAGCAGCGGCCGCCCCACTACCTGGGACTCCTTCGGCATCTGGGACAACCGCATCGACGAGCCCATCCTGCTGCCCTCCAGCATCCGCTACGGCAAGATCATCCCCAAGGTCAGCCTGTCCAAGGTGGGCGCGGCCTCGCTCATCGGCCAGCGCAAGGAGAACGAGGACCGCTTCCAGGTGTCCCAGATGACCGACGGCATCATTTACTTTGCCGTGTTCGACGGCCACGGCGGGCCGGAGGCGGCGGACTTCTGTGACAAATACATGGAGAAGTACATCAAGTAAGGAGGCTGGGGGGAAAACCCCCTTTTGCTTTTCTCATTTGCCCAAGGAGAACACAGGCCAGTCACATTCGGTCACACCAACTGCGCAAAGTGCATGGGGGTGCCCCCCTGAATAGTTGTCTTGAGTTGCATGTATACTGTGTAATTCATGATCATATAACATAGTGTCGTCTTGGTTCGATACTGAACTCTTTATACCGGTACTTACTTACTTAATTAGACACGTGCTGCTCTTTAGTGGTGAGTAGCAATGCCATGGCGACACGTTGGACTGATGGGATGCTGCGGGGGGGGGGGTTCTCTCTCTGCTGGTGGTTGCAGGGACCTGGTGGGGCAGGAGGACAACCTGGAGTTGGTGCTAACCAGAGCCTTCCTGGAAGTCGACGCAGCTCTGAAGAAGCACTTGCACCTCTCTCCGAACGGTAGGTCATGTCCCGTCACGCGTTGATCTGAAAAGGAACTCTGCTAACTTGTGTAGCTATTACGTCACTACGTCATCGTTTGAGTTTTCTTTAAACTGTAGGATTATGTCTCTCGCTCGATGGAGTCTTTTCTAAAGAGAATGACGTAAGCTTTCCTTTGAAACCGGCACGCTAGGATTTAACACTCTTCCTTATGTGTAATATTCTGTGCGATAAACGTGTGACTTAATTTGACTAATGCCCTGTGTTTACTAAACCAGCCCTGGTCACACAAAGGTAGTCTTTTGCATTTGACCTGTTTTGCACCAAAATAACAATGTCTAGTGCTGCACACCATTGGGCCAAACATCGGCATTGATATATTGGTTGTGCCAATGCTTTCGTGCATAAACATTGCCTTAATCAGTGTAATATGCTCTCAATAGAAGCATCGAGGCCTCGTCATGTTGGTTCCCTCTATTTTCCCTTCCATAGTGCTAATGATCTCACCTGCCATATTTTCTGATTAAGGTATGTCTTGACCTAGTATGCCTTTTGTATATATATATATACACGTTTAGCGGTCCGTTGTCATGGCGACTACGTAGGCCATGCTGTGTGAAATGTCCCAGTATGCCTGTGTGTGTGTATGTATGTGTGTGTGTGTGTGTGTGTGTGTGTGTGTGTGCATGTCATCTATGGCAGCAGCTGAACCAGCTAAGAGCTGGAGGCACTCGGCACCAATGTGGATGGCCAGAGGCTAGATAAAAGGAGAGTCCGGCGGGTTCTAAATCCTGGAATACCCGAAGGTTCTTCATCTTTCTCTCGCTGCTCTCTGCTGTCTCTCTCTCTCTCTCTCTCTCTCTCTCAAAGTATATGCTCAGCCGCTTGCCATGCAGCGCTTCGTCTCGTCACGTTGC
>OMKI01006378.1:5430-18800 GCA_900302315.1 Phycis blennoides
CGGGGGGGGGGGGGGGGGGGGGGGAACGGTACAAAAAGCAATGGGGTTTTTCAGGACCTGTTTACAACAAACAAGTAAGGATTATGGAGACGGTTATGTAAAAAAACAAAACAAATGACACGTGAGAGCGAACAAGTAAACAATGGTGTGGGTCTAGGTACACAGAAAGCCCGCAGCTCACCTCGGTGTTCTGCAGCTTGGGGTCGTCGACCTTTGAGACGAGCTCGTTGGCTGTCTGCTTCAACTCGTCTCCCGGTTGGTACTCTTTCACCCTATGGGATGAGGAGAGACGAGGGCCATTAGTGGATGATCAAACTGGCCAGTGTGAATGCAGTGTTCAGTGCATTTTCACACTTTTATGTTCGGTACACTTCTTCTTAACCGATGTCAACTAATGTTGACGTAAAGAAAGATGCTGTTTAGCATTTGAATTGCCAAATGTTGTGTATTGACTCACACAAGTCTCCAGGCATAACTGAATATTATCCAACTAGGATCAACAGAGGCATGCTTTCAATTGCTTCATAGACTGGAAAATGTATTCTCCATCACTTAAATCGACTCTCATTTCGACTTTTCATATAATTGCCAGATGAGCATCATCTGTCAACCACATGACATTATGATACTACATTTCAAATGCTTTGCTGTTTTTTTTGGCGGTGTGGATGGGAGAAGATGCGGCTGTAAGGAGGCGCCGTGGTTTGGAAGGGCTTGGGAAGCACCGCTGTAGAGAGCGCATTTCCTCATGTCAGTCGCATCGACGCAGCCACAGCATCGTTTGAAGCAGAATCTAATCTAAATGAATGAATGTGTCGTTTGTCAGGGCACGGCATCAAATCTGCCGCCGGCGGCTCTTGGGAAAGGGACTGAAACGACCTCATAAGAAAGACTTGTAGACCCAGCCTCCTCTGTAGCTACACCCGGTCTAATGCACTGCACTGCAGCTCCTGCTGAGCCTCTGATCTCCACGATGTTTCCTCACCATGCATGGTCCTTGTCCCCAAGGTCTCCCAGCCACAGCTTCTCCTCCGACTGCTCCAGGTACTCCTCGGCCCAGCGCCCCGGATCTGCAGTCGCAGGACGGACACGCTGTAAGGCCGCGTCTCGACACGTATCAAGAGCACGCGGACACCAGGAGAGGCTATTACAAGCTCGGCTGTTGGGTATGTGTGTCAGATTCTTTAGAACTCCGTGGACCCAAAGTCATTCACAATGAAATCAGCGCTGCTATTTTTAGAGCTCTCGTGCCCCCCCCAAGTCCAATGTGCATCTAGCCTGACAGCACCGGACAGCCAGCTGAGGTCGTTCATGCAGACATGTGCGCGCATTCCCAAGTGGGGATACCATCAGGGAATTATGAAAAAAAAAGCAACCTTTTTTTGTGGATACAGAAACACGAAAACACACGAGACGGCGAAAAAACAAACATGAGACCACCTGCGGCCTCGGCGATGAACTCTCTGGTCCAGTCGGCGTCCGACGCGTCGCCCATCACCCCCGTCCCGGAGGCAGAGGGGGCGGAGTCGGCGCCTGACAGGAACTCGGCGGCCCAGTCCCCGGACAGGGCCAGCGCGGCCACCCCGGGAGCTGTCAGGGTCGGACGTCGGACGACAGCGAGGTTGAACTCAGGTTAGTGTGGGGTTTTTTTTATTGGGAAAACTACCACTAATTACCAGCATAGAGGACTGACCACTTATGAGGTCTGTAGCCAGACATGAAAAGACATGGGATCAATTCATGTTCATTTCAACTGGGTCAGGAAAAAATACAGAATACAATTGACCTCATACATGGAAATAAACTACTACATTGAACTATAATCACAAATCCAAATTTCCAAAGAAACTGTAGTCTTTTAACGACATGGATTAACTGGGGGCTTGCACACTTCTGCTTAAAATCCAACATTAAATGGCAGGCATAATGGGTATTAGGGAAAAGGGCTTAAAAACTGCACTGAGGCTGGTTCAGTGAAGTCAGACGAGGGTTTGGATAAAGAAGTCATCAGCATTACCTCTCTGTGGAGCCTGTCGGTAGCTCTGCTGGTCTATCTGCTGCATCTCTTCCAGCAACTGGCCCATGTCGAAGGTCTGGGGAGGCCTCGGTGGGGCCTGCATGAACTCATTGACCAGCTGGAGGAACAGAGAAAAACAACACTTTAGAGGGAAAAATTTGGGAGACTGTAAATGCATTAGGATGACTTGATCAAACTGAACAGCATCAAAGCCATTCGGTATCAATGAAGTGACTTCAGTGCACTGACCTCTTCTTCGGTCGCGATTTCAATGGGTGTTGGGGGAATCTGAGAGACAAGGAGGAGAAGACCATTATGCTGTGAACAGTGAATAATGTGTGGCCGACATCCATGTCATTCATGCTTTGGTCGTGCAACATACATTAACGGGTGACCTTAAGGTTTTACGGTTAAATGGATGTACAATCCATTAAGGTGCTTATATATCTGTATGATCTCCATATGTGACCACAGAGTCTCTTCTGTTCCCATTTCCACAGTTATCCCTTATAGTTAACAAAGGTTACTATGGTAACTACTATTATTCATTGATTTGATAATGTCCATATGTACAATTACCAAAATAAAATAATTTTATGGTTTGTACCCATCTATATATGCAAATAAGTGGTCGAGTAACATCATATCTGAATGTCTTAGAGTGAGATTAACAGTTCATCACCTGAGAACAAGAAAGAAATTGAAGCCCTGTTGGGAAGGTTGCAATACATAAAATGACACCTTTCAGTTCATCATTTATAGTAAGAAGCCTTACTATAAATGATGAACCGTGTATAGAGAGCATAAAATAACGCAATGATGTTGTCCCACGCTGTAGCCGCCACGATCGTGACCACTGCTTACTGTGGGCGTCGACCGGTGCCTCCATGCCGCCCCGTCCTGGGTCATGTGACTGGTCAACTTCATCAGGGGATTGGCTCCCCCGCATTCCGGCTCTACCAACTCCCGCATCGCCATGGCAACACAAGGATGAGGCAAACCCAATCGGTTCCACCTATGAAGGTGAGGGGAAACACATGTATTCAGTCTTTGCCTTACTTTGATTTCATTCCTTTCACATCCAAATATTATTTCAAAAAGGTATCACTACATGTCTATTTGACAGAAACAATGATCCACCAATACATGCACAATCACGCAAGACACAATGCACTAAATTAAACTCCAACAAAACACTGAATAAAGCCTTGTTAAAACCTATACATTCCATCTACTATGAAACTATGTTCAGCAGACCCAGAAACCCATGGATATCAGCAACACTGATCAAATCTGTAGTTTTTTCTTATCTTTTTGGATTAAACTATTTAAAAGGATGCATGCCAGCAAAAAAGAAGTTGCTGAATGAATATCTAAATTCATGGTTTTGAGGAACTTTCCAAATGGCAGTTGGAGGTGCAATCTGTGAGTCTGTGAACTCAGATAAACAATGAAGTTCCACCTGTCATGTTGGACTTCAATACTGTATTTAGTCAACGCAGTATGTAGGCAGAAACCCTAATGTCAACAAATATCATTACATACAAAGATCTGCACTATATATATAGTGCAAATAAACAAATGAAAGCAGGGTAAAACATGTATGGACAGAATGTTTGGTCGTAGGATAAGTGTTTGACTCACTTGTCATCTTAGTATTGTTTTGATACAATATGATCTGTAGTACATGCCAATATTTGGCCTTTAACCCTATACATCTGGACTAGGCCCACGGGTTACTCGCGGGCAAAACAACATAATGCACAGCCGGTCATTCAACTTATATAACCGGTCCACCAGACAACAATAATAACTTGTACATAATGAACCATGGCATCCGTAGTAATTTCCCCGGTATCCACTTTCCTGTAAAGCTTAAGATAAACCAACTTTAATAAACAGCAACAACGAGGGACGTCCCACAGGTGCCTATATCGTTTCAGACATGCCCCTCAATCACTTATAGACTATAGATTTAGGACTTAGACCCAGACAGCTGCTGTATGATTACAATAAGAGGATTATAGATATTAATAAACACAATATCACAGCTAGGCAGTCGCATATCACAGCAACACCTGTTTACATTCACGTCCAAACCATTTCATTAACGTAAATGCTATTGCTTTTGCATAATAAAAATCGGAAAATTAAGCGTGCAGGTGTACGCTCTGCAGACACGAAAGCCTATTGCCAAGCACATGCCAAACAATGTACAATAAAAACTGAACTAGCATCCTATTAGCAGTGTTTGTCATACGACTGCATGCAGACAGGACCGATGATGAACCATAACTCGGGTCTGCTTTGTTTATACATGTAGCACACAGCACACGTAGCTTCACCTCTCCTTGCTAACGGTGTATAAATGCCATCGTATGTCTCGTAGCCGAGTTAGCTTGCATGCTTCTTGTGCTAGTCAGGTAGATACATTCGTAAACTAAATAAAAGACAAAAAAACAATAAATACCTATTGGGATACGTTTGGACTAATGTGGACCAGCTAGCCAGTTGATCTAGTTATGAGCCATTGCCCCAGCATGCACATTAAAAGCACGCATCGACGTGTAGCGTGTTGATCTCTCCACTTACAGCTGATTGCCACCAGTGCTCTCGTCCTTCGTCTTTGTCTTGCTTTTCTCTTTCTTTAACGCCAAAAAGTTGACACATCCAATGCTACGACGTCCAAGAAACACTCCTGGCTTCCTGTGCGTTGCTACAGTCTCTACTTACCTCCGTCCTTCATGGCCCAAACAGCCCAACGCAGCGCGTCCTCGGAGTGTATCCGTACAATGGCTTCATTCTCCAACAACGTTACGCAGTAGCGGCGCGTCACGCAGGACGACTGCTGGAGCGAGGAGCGCAACAGACCTGCGCAAAATGTCTAGTCCTCATACGCACGTTTTGTAGTCAGTAATTACTAGTTTGTGACAATGTAACAAGCTCGTGATGTAAACATTGAGAAAGACTACAAAGTCCATCACCGTTGACCTTTGTAAACACCAGTTTCAGCGGTAAAGAGGCATACTGCCTATTTCCAATCTGCTTTTTTAGTATCCATTTTTGTTTTCATTATTCAACAGTAGGCCCAGTATTAGCCAGCTCTACATCCTTACAATAAAACATTCCTCATGACGACTTCATATTGATTTTTATTATGAATTTTGTAATGTTTACTGACAGTCTTAATAACAATCAGTCATCATAATCCATGTTTTCCTTGTATCAATAATGATGTTCCATTAGTAACATAGTAATAATATAAGTTATTAATGCAATGTTTATCCATTCTTAACAGTACATTTAAAAACGACAGGCTTCATTTACCGACAGGTTTAGCACTGCACACTGATATGCTACACAGACAGACAGCTAGAGACACAGAGGGAATGTGAGGAGGAGCAGGAGAGGAAATTAAGGAATAAGGTGGAATGACAGGAAAAGCACAGTTGTACATTCATCAAAAGAAAGATATAGTATGTTATGAGTTGGGGGGCAGGGGGGTTGGGTAGTGTAGAAAAGATATGAGAGAGAGAGAGGAGGCAAGAGAGAGAGAGACGTAAACATATGTGTGAGGATGAGTGACCATGACAGAAGTACAAGAGAGTGAAGTACTTTGCTTTCACAATGATGTGCCCTCCTTTTTCTGAGATTCAGATATTGACAGATTTGGGAATTACAACAATATAACACACAAATTATATTATAGACACTCATCAAGCCAGGAATTCTTATCCTTATTTCTGTTATCAGTATTATCTTCATCTTCTGTTTTCTGAAGCTGTGCATGCATCAAAGATGGACCAGTTCTCTCACTTGTAATGAACCATTAGAGGTGGCAAACTGTATTCTGCTCCCGCTCAAAGCTTACAGAAAAGAGAACGAGTGGCTGCGATAATAACAACAACAGCAATAAACATAAATCCATATCGTAATTATAATATTCATCATTGTATGTACAGAAGATTCATTACAATCAATACAATCAAAACTGCCCAAGCTGAGCTGACATTCTAAAACAGCAGGGGTAGCTTTAAAGTGTGTGCATGTGTGCAAGTGTGTTTGTGTGTGTATATGTGTGTGTGTATGTGTTTGTGTGATGTCATAGGAAGATCAGTTTGCAGTGGGTGATGGGCGAGCCATTTAAACACATTCCCCGGGGGTCGTGGTGGAGGTCAGAGGTCAGGGTACACAAGGACCGACTCAAACCTGCAACCAGCATCACAAGAACTCTAGATATCATTTGCACCCTGAACGCCAACAAACCCTAGCCCCTCAAAACTATCTGCTGCGGGTGACAAGAGCACAGGCCCAGTTCGTATCACACCGGGTCACCCTGCTATCGCCGTAGCTTCCGGCTGCAGAGGGGATTTCAAAGGTAGGAAAGAGGAAGGTTAGGCTGTTTATGTTCTATAAACTCTGTCTCAAGAGTCCAGAAGAGTAATCAGCAGGGGAACCTTGACCTCATCACCAGCAACAGGATCACACATATTTGATCTCACAATCTTATCACTCATTGGCTGATTGGAAGATTAGGAATGTATAGCCGAGGTGTGTGTGTGTGTGTGTGTGTGTGTGTGTGTGTGTGTGTGTGTGTGTGTCTGTGTGTGTGTGGGGGGGGGATTGTGCAAAAGACATCTAGAGTCATGATATGCAAGTGCAGAGAATTAAAATTCTACTCAAAGGCTAGTTTTCTTTTTTAGTTCTTTTAAGAATTGCCTCAATATTAATTTTCTATGGATATTCCGTGTGATACTAAAACATATACAATCTTTTTTCTTCAAAAAACAAAATATTTCAATGTTTCATTCAACCTGTATTACACTATACAGACACAATACCATCTTGTGATGTAGAACTGGTGCGCCACATACAATATCTGTGGGTTTTGGTCAGGCAGGTAAATAACATTTACTTTGTATACATTGTGCCATTAAAACATTTAAGTGGGTGAACATCTGCCCCCATTTGCTATAGTTCACAAATGGCGTTTTCTGTGTGGGTTTTGATAAGAGTCCTACAGAGTCGTGTTGTGCGTAGTGTTTATAAGCATACATTCCTTAAACATGAGGTGACAGCCGTTGTCAATATTAACCGAGTTGAGCGTGTGTTCAGCGATGAAGCCGCTATGTGGTGGTTCCTGTGTGGAACCGGTGCGGAGGAACCGGACGGCGGATCGGAGGGGGGGGTGGGGGGCGGGCAGGGGCCCCTCAGTAGCGGCGAGGATTGGGGTCCCGTCCGTCTTTCTTGGCGATGATTCGCTGGTTGTCACCGGTGGCGTCGTCGGGGGAGTCAGTGGCCTCCTCCTCTTCCTCCTCCTCCTCCTCTTCCTCCTCGCCCTCCCCTTCCGTTTCCGCGGCGATGCCCATGCGAGACTCGTAGGTCTGGATGGGGGGGGAGAGAGGGGGAGAGAAACTAAGCAGTCAGTTGAAGTGTCAATCCGGGGAAATCCCAACTCCCTGTCTGAGAGTCCCCTGCGCATCAGATTGTAAAAAAATGCGTTCCAGTTGACCTCTGATAGACACTATATTGCTTTCGCTGTCTCCACTCACTCCAATTGGATTTGATGCAGGGGGTAACCCTGCGTAACCCAAAGCATCCAATAACAGATGAACCATGCAATAGTGTGCATTTACTCATAGAGGGTAACTTGAGTTCATATTTACATCTCATATTATTATGCATCTCATACATTTTTTTAACTTTAAAAAATTAATAAAAAATGTAAATTGAGATTTGGACCTGGCTCAATCCATAGCACTACTATAACCCTACTGTAACCCACAGCTGTAACCCACTACTGTAACCCATTACTGTAACCCACAACTGTAACCCACTATTGTAACCCACTACTATAACCCTACTGTAACCCACAAGACTTTTGATTGGGTTTGGTTTTCCTTTAAAATGTTTGGAAGCCAATCCCGATAATGTTCATTCGTTGAATGGTTCAAGTGAACCGATTGGCTATAATCACCTCCATGGGGTTGACAATAATGGTGAGTGCTGAGTCATCCCATTGGCTGCTGCCCTCCTTAGCTCCGCCTCTTGTGCCCTCACTACGGCGATGGATGGAGCGGATTCGGAACACTCCCAGTATCACCATGACGACCAGGAAGCCCACACATACCATGATGATGACGGTGGCAGCTCCTGGCACCACTGTCAGAGGAAAGCGAAGGTCATGTAAAATATATACAAGGCCAAATTATGCCAAAACAAGAAGAAGCTTGAAATGATATTATTTATATTATATTTATATTATATTATTCTTTTTCTGTTCAAACACAGCAACTGCAAACAAAACAAAGGCGTTCCATGGGTGTACTGTTATTGCAGAATATGATCAGAAAATAGATGGTGTTTACACTGCCCCCTTGTGGCACCAATGATAATGACAAATCGAGTAAACATTCCAGTAAACAAAGCATTACCCGAGTTGCGGTGCGGGTTTGGCAAGCTGTGCCCACTCAGCTCCCCAGAGTGCTGAGATGGATGGAGAAACTGCTGCTGGGAGGCCAGCAGGTGTGATGGATGGTACATACTGTCTAAGTGGAGGAAGTTCACCTGGAGGACAAACAGCAATGGAGGGTGGAAGGGAGGGAAATAGTAACCAAGTGACATGGGCCATTCTTGTTCAACTCCCTATCCAAACAGCAACTATTTCCTCTATAAGGTGTACCAGACAGAGCCGATGGATGTTCATTCCATTCATTCATGCTTAACATTTGAATACACATATATTGTTTGTCTTGCATGTATCTAGAATCCTTTCTAAACACAGATACGCGTACCGGACGGTCGAAAGGCAAACACAGAGGCTGTTTCTGTCATTCGGCAGCAGCTAGCGAGGCAGAAACCGAACAAGCAGCCACGACAGCAAGCAGCGCGCGGGGTCGGCCGCCTCAACGGCAAACCACGTCCACCCCCGTCCACCCACGTCCACCCCCGTCACCCGGCGCTGCTCTCACCTCCAGCGTCAACTCGTTGCTGGTGTAGCGCCCGTTCATCTCCGAGCAGGACAGCCGGAACCTCCGCTCGAAGCGGGCCGAGCCCTTGGCCAGCCGGTACCGGACGGAGCGCAGGACATCCTCGTACACGGATATGGACTCGGCGCCTGCAGGGAGGGAACGACCACACGCCGATCCTTGAGCTCGAACGAGCCGGACAAGTGTTTTGGGAAAGAGCTGTGTGTGTGTTTTGTCGTCGACCATCAAGGAAAGGAATTAGCGGAGCTGAATAACCACCTGGATCACTTTAGGTTTTTTTGTTGTTTTTTTTCTACATGCTCCAGTTTGTATTTATACAAAAATATTATATCAACATTCAAATTGTATTCCTGAACAAATCAATCAATAAATGCCGTATTTATTTACAGTCTCAACGTGTAAGACTGAGCCTCTCCCGGTAGGTGGGAGAATTTCATAAATCAAAAAAACAATGCGGTGTGGAGTGTGTGGCTGATGGCCGGTTCAGGCTGCGTCACCTGGCCTGAGTCAGCCGGTTTTAGACTCAGGCGCTGGGTGAGGCTGCACACCTGTGGCGCAACCTACGGCAGACAGGTTCGACCAGTCATCACCCCACACACACACACACGCAAGAGAGCTCCGATAGGTCTGCATGGAACACCTGTTCTGCCTTCACACGTTTCAGTCGCCACAATAACCTGCTTTATTCTGCAGCCGCCTGTGTCCTGGTCCTACTGCCCCCTAGGTGACGTGTGGCAGGGACCACAGCTACACTCACTAACAGTGCTCTGTCCACCCTAACTGGCTGTGCTGCTGTGTTGACGCAAACTGACCGACTCAGCATTAGCCGGGCTGTGTGGTTGGTGTGAGTGGGAGTGGTTTTGGGGGTGTTGATAGTAAGATGAGAAGACTTGTAAAGAAAGAGAGAGGCATGGGCTGGCCAGGAATTGTCATGAGTAGAATATATCGTTTGTGGGATCTAATCATTAAAATCCCTATCGATCAGCATTGACTAGATGTGTAATGTGTAGTAATTTTAAAGCTACGAGCTAGTTGAAATGTTATGCATTAAAAACTTTAAATGTATTGATATTTAAATGTCATGTTATATTTATAGGTAGGTATTTATATTAGATACAGATGCAGTATATATATGAAAGAGAGAGAAAGAGAGAGAGAGAGAGGATCCTCGACTTCCTGTCGGATCGGCGCCAGGTGGTGAGGATGGGCAGCATCACCTCAGAGCCGCTGACCCTCAACACGGGAGCACCGCAGGGGTGCGTGCTGAGCCCCCTCCTCTACACCCTGTACACCCACGACTGCATGTTCATATTCTGTTTTTTACCCCCGCATCACTTAGAAGTTGGAATTAGTATTAATATTAGTATTATTTGTTAATTTTAATTTAGTTTAGTCTCAGTATGCTCTGTAACGATGTATATTTTAGTACATTGAATTACGTGGTACTGATCGTATATTGTGTATATATATACGTATAATTTATTGTTTTTTTACTACCGATGGGGCTCAGTTGTAATGTTTTTCACTCTCTACATGTCCTGTACATATGTGAAGTGACAATAAACCCGAGAGACAGACAGAGAGAGAGAGAGTACCTGTGATGGCGATGTAAGCCGTGGTATTAATGATCTCCAGGCCGCTTTCCCGCAGCACGTCCACGTCCACCAGCAGCTCCTCCCTCTCTGGGTTTAGCTCCTCCCCCAGGGGCTGGACCTCACAGCCGTCCAGAGTGTGAGCGACAGCGTCTGACATCAGAGCTGCGGGATTGGAGGAGAGCAAAGACGAGAGGAGGAGGAGGAGGAGAGAGAGAGAGAGAGAGAGAGAGAGAGAGAGAGAGAGAGAGAGAGAGAGAGAGAGAGCGAGAAGGGGGGCGGGACAAAGAGAGCATACAGCGTCATTATGTGCTCAAGTGAGGAAACGCACCAAAAAAGAACCAGCGTGGATCAGCACAGATGGCCCCGTTTGCTGATCAGCTCATTTCCATTTACAGTGCAGTGTTTAAGGCTGTGGCGGCGCGGCGTGTCCTCACAGCAGAACCAACACAAAACGAGGTGTCTCTCTCACTGCACGTGACTCGTGGAACACGCCGCCGTGCAGAGATGTAACTACACGTCTGACGGTGTTCGGTGTTCACTAAGTTAATTAACTTACTGTGTGACTAACTGGCTGGCTAATTAACGGACTAACTAACTAACTGTTAACACTTTACAATAATGGTACGATAACGAATCGTTAATTAACCGTTCATTAGCATTAGTTAACGCAGTAATAAGCAGTAACTAACAGTGAATGAACAGGATGGAAGATGTTGTTTGACAGTGAGGTAGTGTAAGCAAATAATTGAATTGGTCAGGTGTCTATTTCAACAGATGGCAACAGCTAAAGCTGGTACAAAATGTTATTTTGACGAAAATCACACGCTGGTGTTTACTTCCATGATGTTGATGAATGGCACTGGTGTGAATGGACTTTGCTCAATGAACTAAATAGATCACACCACGCGCTAACTCGCTAGCTAACTAGTGAGCCAAGATGAGCGGTCGGGTGACTCACCTCCGCCCTCCATCACCTGGGCGGCGGTGTTGACGGCGTGGGACAGGGAGCACACGATCCTGAGCTCGGGGAAGAGAGGGACCCCCCGGGGACCCTCGAACTCGGGGGCCGGCCGGGCCAGGTGGGGGCCCACCCCGGACAAGGAGATCTGGGGCGCGTCGGGCTGGAGGACCACCAGGTAGCCCTCCAGCTGCTTCAGGGACAGGCAGCTCTCCTCGCTGAAGCACCTGGCAAGGCAAACGAGAGAGTGTGAACGAGACAAAAAGCTAATTTAACACACAGGCCGCACCCACGTACGCGGCTAAATCTGCCTCGTTTGTTTGGGCTTGTTGTTGTTGTTGTTGTTGTTGTTGTTGTTGTTGTTGCCGCTGCCGTTTTTCTGAGTCACGGCGGAGGAGCGAGGCAGTTTGTTGACTCCATTCTAACACCTACGTTTACTGAACTTCGGCCGCAGAAGAATATAGTTTGAACGTTTGAATCAGCATACCTGCCAACAGACCGGCACATCTCATAACTCAGAAGCTCCGTCAATGCTAATTACATTCTTCAGCCGGCCTGAGGGAGCACTTTATAAGATGAGCAGACCGTTCAGCAGTTTTCAGGATTCTTTGCGAGAAGTGAGGAACAATTCATGGCGATCATTGACTTTTTATTTAAAACCAGGGGATTTATGGTGGTGACACGTCTCTGTGATGGATGTGATATTTACAGAAGCCGTACATATTTTCAGATCACCACTTTCTTCTTCATTGTTCTTCTTTGTTCTCCTCACCTCCGCTGTGCTGTTTCAGTGACAGGCCTATTTGTCTTCAGGATGTATAATGTTTTAGGGATTTGGGGATCTGTGATGATTCGGTGTGTGTAGTGCACTACTAAAGACCTTTTATGATTCAGTGGCGGCATCAGCGCTGATCCATGCTGCGCTAAGGAACACTGCCGCAGGTCTTTCATCCCATCAGCAGCTAGGCTACACCATCATCATCATCATCATCATCATCATCATCATCATCAGCGTCAGGCATAGCTGCTGTGCGGCTACCTGCTTGCTACTTACTATTATATATTCATATTCAAATGTTCACGCATAACCCACATGGCTATGTGCTGTAAATTAACGTAAAAATTATGATTTTATATTTTATACAGGATGTAAAAGTATATATCTCTGCACTACGGTTGCTCCCGAATTTCCCTCATGGGGGATCAATGAAGTTTGATCTATCTTATCTATTATATTGTAGCTTTACTGTGACAGCTCTACAGTACTACAGTGTATGAGTTGTGTGAGTGTGTCTCTATCCAACAGTACAAGCATGTGCGCCAGCATGCATATACAGTACATGCATGCACATGAGCGAGGATGTATATGCATGCGTGTTTGCATGTGTGTGTGTGTGTGTGTGTGTGTGTGTGTGTGTGTGTGTGTGTGTGTGTGTGTGTGTGTGTGCTGCAGCTCTACTATCTACACAAGTGAGCAGCTGCTGATACGAGCCTGTCCAGAAGAGCCTGCTGTTCAGCCATCTGGGAAACCGCTGCCCTCAAACTGCTCTAATCTGAACACACTTATTCAAAATGATGATGACAAAATAACTCCCAACTCCTGACCTGACGCCAAGATAAATATCCCACACACACAGACACATAAACAAACACATGCACGCACAAACACACACACACACACACACACACACACACACACACAGGGCTAAACTTGTGACCTTGACTCAGTGGCGTCTTGGGGGGGAAAGACTCCAGGGGAAGCTGGCACACAGAGCAGGCCTCCTGCAGCAGCAGCAGGACTCATGGCTGGC
>OMKI01006394.1:16185-26335 GCA_900302315.1 Phycis blennoides
CCACCCCCCCCCCCCCCCCCCCCCCCCCCCCCCCCCCCCCCGCCCCCCCCCCCCCCCCACACACACACACACACACACATACACAGACACACACAAAAGTCAAGGTTGTTTGTTTGTTGTGTGTGTGTGTGTGTGTCTTTAATGTTCATTAGTACAAACCATTAGAGCTCGTGTTGGTTGGTCAGACCAGGTCGCATTGATCTGGAACTGCTCCCAGATTCTTTAAAGACACCTCTCTCTCTCTCTCTCTCTCTCTCTCTCTCTCACACACACACACACACACACACACACACACACACACACACACACACACACAAACACATGCACTAATACTTTGGTCCAAATTGACCTCCATGATGACACACCGCATGCATTGAGATTAAAACACGCTAGGTTTTAAATTGTGGACATATTTCTGGACTGGCCAGTCTGACCACTTCAGCTATTAAAAATTGAAACACACACATGCACCCACACATCTAAATTTACACATAGAAATATTTTTTTGTGGAGAAAATTGCTTGTATGTGCTAACTTACCTGCCAACAACACTCTTTCTGATTCTGATCTTTGCATGCATTTCATCAAAACTAGATAAGCCAGCTTTCATTGTGAGTGTGTTGTGTTACTATTCAGTCAGATGGCAGACACTTTAATCAAAAGTGACTTTCAGCGAATTCAGATTCAGATGAAGTTAGGGATTGTTGGGGCATCTTGCTCAAGGGTGTCGACTGAAGACATTTGAGTTTTGAGCACGGAACCTTCAGGATTTGCTGGGAATCGAACACCCTCACCACCAGACTAGCCACCTGCACTATATTTCACCGCAACAACTATGCATGCAAGCTACACTTCAGCACATGAAAGCAGGACAATACATACAAGTATGCCGCTTCTATCAATACCTTACATTTACAGACGCACAGAATGAAGTTGCAATGAACTGATCACTACACAGCTGCGCATGTGTGTATGTCTTCATGTGTGCATGCACATCCGCCTAATTTCCTGCGTGTAGCATGTGTGCAGTAGCCGTGTGTGTGTGTGTGTGTGTGTGTGTGTGTGTGTGTGTTCGCTCCCAAAAGAACCCAATTATGAATTATTCTCTTTTAGATTCAGATTCTGCAGATTGGAGCAGAGTGTAAGACGGCAGGAAGCTTGAAAAACTTTGTCCGTGGGGACGGTGGAGTCTGGGGGGACATGATATCTGTGTCACATTATTTGAGGATGGCGAGGGCGACAATGACTCAATGCTGAGCGACAGGCTGGATGACTGCAATCTGCACTGGTTTGTAACTTGTTGTCGGCTGAACACCCACTGAGCTAGCTTGGCCCTCAGCTACCCTGGCCGTTGGAGACAGACCTTTTCCTCTCTTTGATTTTATTGAACATAGTTTATTTCCATTTTAAATTTGTTTGTTTTTCATTCTATTGTATTCTTGTTCTTTGTCAACCACAAGTGACTGACGAAAGGTGCGATTGTTGGATTGCAACAATTGCTGGTATGTATAACAATGTATTGCTATTAATATTTTTGTGTTCGTTTTTTGTTACCGTATCCGCGTCATACAAATTATTTACGAAGAAAACACTTAAATATATCAGTGCATCGCACACACAGAGCATATTTCACACTTTCATATATTCCATGTCTCGTTTGGGCCTGGTTGGGGGTGAGGAGCAACACACACTCAGAAGTCGAATGTAGGACAACATGTTCATTCTGACGAGTACATTTTCTCTAATTCCCCACCTCATAAAAATGACAATATCCTGCTAAGCCCGGAAAAAACTGTCTCTACCTCTATCACAGCCACACACTCCTCTTTATGAAGAGTCTATGAGTGTCGCTTTTTGCTTTTTTTAAACCTCTTTCTGTCATGAATGAGTGTGACTCACGTCTAATCACAGACATGAGATTATGTTGTGCTCAGAGAGACAGGACACACACACGAATGGGACCAATGGAATACAAAAACTCAAAAAGAAACAAGTAATAAATAATAAAAAAACAGCAGTTGCGCTGGCGAGCGGGATTGTGTTGTCTTAAGGGGCGGGTGAGGAAGAGGAGTAGATTGACGGGGAGGTGCTGGGTGTGGGGGGGGTGGGGGGGGGGAGTAGGATTGATTGACTCGTTAATTGATTTGTCTTTAAGTGAGTAATTATCGTGGAGGAGGGGACTCCCGGCCCCCCACGGGAACGGCAGGAGGGGCCCTGGAGTGCCATCCCCGGCGCTTTACGCCACGTTTATCGGCTTCATTACACAAAATGACGTGAGACTTAATATAAAACCTTTCTCTCTCCCTCCCTCTCTCACTCTTCTTCCCTCTTCCTCTCTCCCTCCCTCTCTCTCTCTCTTGTTCCCTCTTCCTCTCTCTCTCTCACTTTCCTTCTCTATCTGCATATAAACATATACAACAGTGTACAATGACATACATTAGATTTCAATTGCCTTTGTGTTCAGACATTTCAGCCCCTAGTTTCAGTTGGTGTTTTTGTTTTTTTCCTTCTGTTTTATTTTTTTATTTTTTATTGTTATTTTTTCATTCCCGACATCGCTGGAATCGCTTGACTCACGTTGCCATAGAAACAGGAATTACCAAAAGCTTAATAATATCTGGATGGCGAGTGAGAGAGAGCGAGAGTAGACCTAAATGAGGTGCTTTCTTTCAGAGGAAGAAAAAAAAAAAACACAGTCACAGCACAGTTAATTAACTTTATTTATTTATTTCAAACATTACGTGCCGCGGATTGCATTACGTGTCTTTCGTGCGCCGCAAACCGAGTTAAACAAATGAAATCAAGTGAGAGCTATCTCGTCGAGTGGTAATTGTGGATGGTACGCAACTGTAGCACGGGCTTTCAACTCGCATATAGCATGTGATCTTCCATAGGTGCTGCTGCTGTCTTGTTGCCATGAGAGACCCCCCTAAGGTCACTTTCGTAACCACACTACCTAACCTCACATGGTCGCCACGGAACCGATTTTACTCGTGTCAACACGTCCAACAGATGGACTACTTGAGACTTTTTCCAACCTACCACACAGTTTCTACAGACAATGAGGTGCCCTCGTTATGGTGCTACGTTTGAGATACAAAAACGAGTGCTGGGTACAGGGGCATCCCTCTCATGGATGTTTCGGTTCTTCCAACACACCTTGGATAATGAATTGTGTGTCTGCGTGTGTATGTTTGTCCTGTGCCTGTCTGCTGAGTCACTCGGCTCAGGGTTGCTTGTACAGCATCGCACATAGCTATTAGCTAATGGCTTCACCCTGCGGCTAATAGCGGTTGACTTTGTGACAAACTGCGCTAATAATGCTAATAATATATATCGTCCTCGCCCACAGAGCCAACAGCAAGAAAAAAGTGTTGGTGTGGAATATATGATCATTTTTATGAAAAAAATATGACTTTCTACTACTTTCACTGTGTGATCCTATATATATATACTGACAAACCCTCTTTTTTCTGAGACCCATTTTGGTATTCCCCTCAGCTATATGTGTATTCCTATTAGGACACATTTACACGATAGCCAAAGCTAGCCTAATTGCTTTTAGAAAAAAAAGAAAGTTTCAGTATATTTGAGGAGCCCTGACCTTGTTTTGTAGATGGAGAACAGAACAAGTTGGATGTTACACCTTCCCCTTAAAGTATTGATGGGGATCACACGCAGAAACGCACACACATACTCTCACACGCAGAAACGCACACACATACTCTCACACGCGAACGTGCCGCACCAATGCACATTACCATGGCAATCATGTAAAGCAAAAAGACACAACTATCATGAAGCCATGAAATAAATTTAAAAAAACGAGGGGGGACTTCCTTTTGTTGAAGTCTGGCAAATGTAAGCCATTCATGTGAATTTCCTTCCAAAGGCTTCCTATGACACCTTGTATTCATCACGGCACGGAACACACGTTTCAGGCAATTACCCCTGGTGCTTTGACATCTATCTTTACTGCATTATAACATCCACTGTAACATACCTAGCCATAAGTGCCCCCCCCCCCACCCACACACACTGCACCACCATCCTCTGCTCCATCAACTCTATAGCATCTTACCATCCCCACTTTTCACCTTTTTTTCAGTGCTCGGCTACAATGCCTTGAGATTCTCACTTTTTTGCTTGTTTTTTCAGGGTTTTTTTTTTTTAATCAGTGCTCTGCTACAATGCCTTGATAAGATGAGATAAGCAGAGCCAGATAAAGAATGAGGCATCACAAAACAAAATTGAGATTGAATTATTATTTGTATTTTTTTGCAAGCCTTGCTTTACCATGTGCTCTCGCAATCGCTCTGTGTGTGTGTGTGTGTGTGTGCGTGTGCATGCGTGAGTGTGTGTGTGTGTGTGTGTGCATGCTGGCACCTCCTTGTTGCTCCTGCTGCATGATTCATTTGAGATTGTGATGTCGTTGTCAGACAGAAACTAGGCTAAAAGACAACATGAGCATGGGGATAGTGAGTGTGTGTGTGTGTGAGTGTGTTTGTCTGTGTGTAAAAGAAAGGATTTTCGACTCCCAGCTCAAAAGCAGCCTAGCGTGTTCTTCCTGCTCTTAACCCCGACCTGTTCCTTCAGGGCGTGCATCCTGCTGCCAGTCCCCTTTGATAGGGGGCGTGTCCCCTTAATCCTAACAGAAGCTTCCTTTCCCCCCACCCTCATTCTTCGATCAAGAAGGGCCTGATTTTTTTTTTTTAAATCTCCCACTCAAATATATCAGTGGATTCTTTTCTTTGCGTTACTGTGCTTTCAAACTTACCGCTGTGTTTGCACGAAAAGTGCTGTATGAATAAAGTTTGATGCATCGGTTGGTTTTTCTTCTACTCAGTTGAGCTCCTAGCCTCTGTATATATATATAGTGTATACGTAGACGCTCAACTGAGTAGAAGAAAAAACAACCGATGCATCAAACTTTATTTATACAGCACTTTTCGTGCAAACACAACATGAACATGAAGGTAAGTGTATACGTAATGTATACGTAGACGCTGCATTGGCCTTTGGATCATACTTCAATGTCGCCACCATATTGGAGATGGCAAGGCTGGCCTGTAAACCAATTCAAGCAAACGGGGAGCGGCGGTTTCCTGGATAAAAAGCCCCATAACGTTTACATATCTCAACTGATTTCTGAGCCACTTTTATGCTCAAGAGTTTATGATCAACGTGGAGTAAAACAAATGCATGTAAATCATATAAAAGATACATATACAATATGATCTGTTGTGACTATTGATTGTAATCAGTTGAGACATTGAATCGCTATCGTGCTTTTTATTCAGAAAAAACACGTCTTCCCCGAGTTCTTGTCTTTGTTTATATGTCATACATGGTGGCAGTGTTGACACATTGCAGCAACAGATCAAGGTCTTCAGTGCAGCATCTATGAATACTTTTCCCTCGTCGTGATCCTCAACAGGCCTTTGCTTTGACAACACCAGGTGGGTTTTATGTGCCACTTCTAGCGTTCTAATTGAAATTCCCTCAATCAGGGAATCATTGATCTCACCTGTGTTCAAACAGGACTCTGTATGCAGTCTGTGGTTGGGACTCATGGACCTTTGTGTTGGGGAGTAATAGTTTCTGTAGACTCCTTGCATCACAGAGCTTATTTATTGCCCAAGTGTTGTGCTTTTCATTTCTAGTTTTCATTAAATGTCTCCAAGGACCAGTACTGTTGTTGTGTGTGCATTATAACTTTGACCACATAGGTTGTGAAGTTATGAAGCGAGGACTAACAAAGTCCCTTTTATCTTCCGTAATACCTAGAAATGCATCGACGACCCGGGTGGCAGGTGTGCTGTTAAGTAGAGCTGATGTAAAAGAAAAGTATAGAAAAGTTTGCTACCACAATCATTTTGTCGAGGCAATTGCACTTGAAGCAATTCATGTATATATCTTTTGGAGAACACATAATATGCTCCAAGGCAAATCACCTCTACCATTTTAACATTGCAGTTCACTGCCATGTCTATAACTATGATAGTCAAAACAGAAGGCAGAGATGTCATGGCATAGCCTATTTCCAGGTGGAAATGTCAAAATCAAAGTGACAGCCTTGGGTTATCTTGTGTATAACTTAAGGTTTTATACGCAAATGGCACATTAAAATGATCCTAGTGTGGTATTTTTTTTCTCGATGCACTACCCAAAGATGACAGCGTTGCAGATGGTGTAGCTGTGACATACAGAAATATTATCCAGAACAAAAAGTGACACAGTGCTTAAGTGCTTTATGGTTTTTATGGTTGTTGTTTTTTTTCCAATGGCCTTTTTAAATAAGTGGTTCTTCTCCAGTTTCGATCTTGATTTCTGGATACATATGGTACTTCTGAGATGGCTCTTGCTAATACGTGTGACTGTCTCTAAATTGAAATTTTTAAATGGGCTGTATTTAAATGTGTGTGAAACGGATCGTCGAAATGTAGTTGGGTTTCTTTATGCCACAATTAAAAGTGAGTAAGCATGTTTCTTTTGCAATAGAGCTGAATAATGGAAACATTCTTCTTTCTGTGACCGTCTAGCATAATAATTTGGTAAATTCCATTCAGGATCATGTGTTTTTTGGAAACAGCAAACCCCTTTCAAACAATGTACTTGAAGGTAAATATTTGACTTTTATTGGAGAGATTTGCTTTTAATTCAAATGGATTCATTCAATTCAACCATCCTCACACTGACATTCGGTGAGCTGGGTTACTTTGGCAGTGGTTTGGAGAATCACCTTTTGCCTTAAGACCATCTAGGGAACGTGTGAAAAATGACTGACGATTTTTCTCTCTCATTTTTGCCTCGGCCACTTCTCTTTCCTCTTTTCTACATTTCCCTGTGCTCTTGGCTTGTTCCACTTTTGACTCCCATCTCAGAAGGACTGCTGCCATTGGGGGTTCACTCCTGAAACTGGTCATGGTTGCCATAACGACTACGAAGACGAAAGACGATGGAGAACGGCAAAGCCATCACCCCGAAACTTTACCTAGGCACCCGACATGAACCTGGAGATCCTGTCGGCATGGCAACTGTCTGTGTCTTGATTGAATGTCATTTAATGTATTTCATTCTCTTGCCCAGTTTTAGATCTCACTGATGGAGGATAGTCTACTCTTTATTTTTTTACCCTTTCCTTTTCTCCAATGTGATGTGATGATGTGATGATTGATGTCATAACCCATACCATGGGAACAGGCACGGGTCATCCCAGGTTATCCCCCACACCACGTCCCGTTCTCTTTTGAAACAGGAACAAACTCTGCATCACTTCCTGACCCTCTCTTGGTGTAGAAATGCTGCAGATGACACAACTCACTCACTCCTATTCATTGCCTTACATGCGTGCTGTTGAGCCCCCACCACCACAGGGGTTGGGGCTTGGCTTGGCAGGGGACCCACGACGCTCCCCACGTGTCGGCCAACAAGCGGTGCTAAGAGCGCCACCAGAGAGGCCCGCGATACGTGTAGCGCCGCTCGAAATGCTGTCGAACTGAAATGTTTCTCTGGAGAAATCCCATTTCAGGGTTCAGCGGCTCTTCCAGCGTCCGCCCGAGCGAGCAGCCGCGTAATGTATGCCCTCGTAAGACTTGTCGGCTTAATCGATTTTCTTTTTTTTTTGTGCCTATTTTCAATTACTCGACATTACCATTTTTTTTTATTATTATTTTTTTTTTTTATCTGCGGCTTTCGCGGTTGCGTGTCACTTGTGTTTTCCGTTTGGTTAAAGGTGTGAGTTCATAAAGTTTTATTTTTTTTAGTTGAAAGAACAAGCTGAAACCCCTTTCTATAGAATGTAAATGACTCATTTCATGGCAATTCCAGTGTCCTTGTGCTGTACCCAGCAACCGCCAAGCAGAAACAAATAACATCCCTTTAACAGTCACCGGAAGAAATTTAAAAATTGCATGTGGCAGTGAAATGCAGTGCACTCAGTTGCTTGTAGTGGTGGTGCTTAACAGAGCATAGTGCTGTTTCGGCTTTGTCCAGATGGGGAGGAAAGTCTAGGAGTCAGGGTGTTTTGTCTTCCAGCTGAAAGGTTGTGGGTTAGAACCCCAATGGCCATCTACCTGTAAGCTTCTTTTTTTTGGCCTAAAATGCCTAACCCACACCTGCTCCTTACTGTCATTATGGATTACAAATGTCTAAATAGTAAATTGGTTACAATGACATGCAGGGCTTCCAGAGATGCAGAAGACTCTCATGGACTCTAGATCTCATAGATTTCATTATCGTTCCAATACCCTCTGGTACTGCTCTATTTCTTTTCCATTGTGAGATATGTTTCTCGTTGTTTTAGAAGCTGTCGCACCTTTTTACAACCTCATTACACATTTGCGTTAAAGGGTCCCCCCGTGTTACAATAGTACCACCAGGTGTCGGGTAGGTCGGCCTTTACAAGCCATTTAAAAATCCACCCTATTTTCACATCACACATGGGAGTCTCCAACCACATGCATGCAAGTTGGTACAGTCCACTGCTTAGGCCGGCAGGCTGATAAAATCAACTCTCCAAGATACTAATTCATGGGTGAGTGCTGGTGCGTCTAGGTGATAGAAACATCATCCTTACGAAATGAGTGGCTGTCCGATGTAATTGATGGGATGTCATTTTGTTGTCGTTTTTTTTTATGAAAGAACGACTGAACACAGCCAGCGTGTTTTTGGCCGGTGACATAACAGCTCCCATGTAGACCAAGGAAGAAGGCTCCTCGATAGCTTAAAGGTATTGTACCAGAGTGATGCTGTAATTTACGAAACATTGATGGAAGACAGAGCCTCCGTTGCAGAATGGCTAAGCTAAGCTTTGCATACTTCCAAATTCATCGCAGAGGCTTAATTTTTCTAATTATTTTTTTGACAACCTGTAAATTATAATACATTTCTAATTGAGTAGATGACATTTACATTTATTCATTTAGCAGACGCTTTTATCCAGAAGGAAATTACAAGCAAGCTTCAACAATCCATCAAAGCACTGGATCGATACTGGCGCAACTACAAAAACCTAAGTGCTGCACCACAAAGTTTTCAGAAGGCCAGCAGACACACAAGTAAAGGGTAGTCCATCAAAAAGCAGGGTTTGGTTAACTTTATATTCATCCAGCAAATATGGATATAATTATCAAAATAATTGAAGACTTAATTAACTTTTTCATCACTGGGCCTTCTGGTTCTTGCCTAAAATAACATACCCAAGTGAATGGAGTATATCTCCACCACTACTACTATACAACATGCTGGTACCGAAAGAACCAGACATTGTGGTACAAGTGAAATACTCACAGTGGATACCACTGGGTCACTGAGTGACTGAAGCAGGAACACAGCATAAACGGAGGACTTCATTTCTACCTGAACAGCATCTCATGTTTTAGAGTGAACCCCAGCCGGAGCAGCATCAGCCAGATAGGACCACAGGGCCACAGGGCCACAGTGCCACATCCGACCAGTGCTCGGTTTCAGACCGGATTGCCAATAACGTAGCGCCGTGTCCCCTTGCCGTTTCCTCGCTGAGCCCTTTTTCGCCATGCGGGGCTATAAACCACCGGCATTGTCAATAACCGCAATCTCATCCGGTGCAGGGGGAGTGCCGTTCGCTGGCTCGGGAACGTCGGTGCTCTAGGAGACGGAGCGTCGCCGGGGAGGGTGGCGTCAGTGCGGCTTGTCACCGTGGAGAGTCTTCATCTACGCAATGAACCGTCGCGACTATTTTCTAGGAAACCCTTCCCAACCCCACCCCATCACCCCCCCCCCCCCCCCCCCCCCCCCCCCCCCCCCCCCCCCCCCCCCCCCACCCCCACACCCCCCCACACACCCCCCTCCCACACACACACACACTCTCTCTGAGTGCACTCTGCGTTTGACTCCCTCACCCCCCTGAAAGTCGGCTGGCTCCCTCCTAGTGTCTCTAGCTCTCTCGCTCTCTCTCTCCCACTCTCTCACTGGCACTCTCTCAACAGCTCTCTCCCTCTCCATTACTCACTCGCTGTCTCTCTCTTGCTCTCACTCACACCCTCTCTGTTTCTCCCTCAATCACACTCTCTCTCCCCCTCTCACTCACATTCCCTCTCTCTCACCCATGTTCTCCCTCTCTCCCTATCTCTCTCCATCTCTCTCTCTCTCTCATTATCTCGCTTTAGCC
>OMKI01006396.1:0-13167 GCA_900302315.1 Phycis blennoides
CTACTGTCAGAATCAATGTTTTGGGTTCAGGCTATCTGACCGGGTTTTTTTTTCACATGTCACATGTTTACAAAGCGCTTGCAATCGCCTACAACCTTGGCGTACGTGTTTTTGTTCATATTTAGCCCAGGCTACTTTAGTCTTTATGTTCGATTTCCCCCTGCCATTTATCAATGTAGCCTATTATTGTTTGCCATTAATCGCCTGATCTGTGATGAAATCGTGTGTTGTTTAATGTTGGGACAATTGCTGTAGGCCTACTGCCTATATCGTAATTAAAAAAAATACTAGTGGCCCACCCTACTTCGCAAAAGTCCACCCTGTTGAAAAATCCTGGCTACACCACTGATATTCATGTTCCCAGTAGGCAGGTCTCCCCAAAAGTCTGGAACGATTTTGCCCAAAGGGGGCGCTAAAATTCATGGTCAAAATTAAACGATCAGCCCCCCCAGATTGAGAACAAATTCTGAAACTTGGTGTGTACAGGTCATATTTTACATATTGAACATTATTCAGGTATATTCTCTTGGAGCCATAATGTCCGTATGGATCGATTTCTTTCAAGAAATCTTCAAAAAACGTCTTCTACATAACCACTGCCCCAAATGACACACAGTTTAGATGCACATGATCTATGGACGTGTCTGATCGAAAATTTAAAAGGAATTTTTGAGTGCTTTAAAAATGCCAAGTTATGGCAATTTCAATATGTATTAATTAGCAATCATTGTTCAACCACGAGTCCACTTCAAAAGGTGCCAAACGTGCAAAAGGTGTGTGTGTGTGTGTGTGCATGTATGTTTTGGTGAATAAGGAAAGTATCCTAAACATACGAAAATACTCTACTCTTTTACCCTACAGCTGCCCAAGATACTGACCTCCCACCATGTTTCTGTAAGTTTTACGTAACATTTATATTTATAATATGTCATGTTTTGTATACACCCGTTTACCTGTCTTGCTGATAGTATGGGAACATTTGGCTACCTTCTGATGTCTCCTTCCTCATATAGTGGCTCAGAGATACAAGACCCTACACAAGTATGAATATCAGTATGAAGCCGAGTCCCTTAATGCAATCAATGGAGCCTCCGAGCTGGGAAACGGACCCAAGGCCTCCTGCAAGGTGCAAGTCAACATCTCTTCCACGCCGCAATTGTTTGTTTTTTTTACTTTCTAAATAACGTGTTGAACAATGTTAATCAAACAGCCTTTTTTTTCTTTCTCAACAAGGTTGAGATTGAAGTGCCACAGACTTGTAGCTTCATCGTTCGTACCACCGGTTGTATTCTGAGTGAAGTGGTCGACGCTGCCGCTGACAGTAGCCCAGTGTTCACGTCGGCTCCCGGATCAGACACCTTCACAGCTGAAATGGAGAAGTAAGTGCAAATCCTTTGACATCCTCAAACGAAAGCGTCAGATATTGAAAAGCAGAGAATGCACTCTGTATTCCTTTGTGTGAGTAACATGCTGTATTTAAAGTGTGTTTTTACGTTCTCCAGGTATCCCCTGAAGGTAGCGGTTGAGGGACTTCACAAAGTGAATCTCTACCCGGAAGAAGGGGAGACAACTACCATCTTGAACATCAAGAGAGGAATCATCTCCGCTCTGCTAGAGACCATGAAAATGGTACAATTGAATCACAAGAAAAAGTCATGCAGAGAGTAAACAAAGAATATACAGTGATCAAATATATGCAGACCATACTGATATGTTTTGTCACATACAGCCCACCATCCATGGCAACTGCAAGACCCAGTCCACCGCCTATGAAACACTGACAACTGAAACAGACATCCACCTCAGCAGGGATCTTTCTAGCTGTGACAAATTTGTCCCAATGAGAGACCAAACAAGCCCCTTGGCCCTTATATCTGGCATGGTATGTTACCCTACACACTACATGCTTGGTTGCCTGACATTTTTTTCACAGTTAAAATCCCTTAGGTTCAATGATCCTGTTCGCTAATTGTTGCTCTACCTGCAGCATTACCCTCTTGCCCAGCTGATCAGGAGCTCACAGACCTGCCTGTACAAGATTGATAATGACAACAAGCACATGACCTTTGGTTCCTGCACTGAAAGACACATCCTGGTGCCCTTCTCTCACAAGTATGTCCCGACCTTTTATTGCTCCTTCACACTCCTCAATATTTGACCGGCCGATGCAGTTTAAGGACCCATGCTGTACCTAACCATTATTTGTTGTTTGATGCAGGGGAGAATATGGAGTTACCAACATTGGAAAACAGGCCCTGACTCTGCTGGAGGTTTCGGCTCACAATGACCGACTCTTTGACTACAGTAAGCCTGGATATTTATAATTCCCTACTGTTATGACAAAATGATTAGTGTCTGTCTGTCGTTCTGTTTATCTATCTATCAATCTATCGTCAATCTATCAATCAATTTATCTATCCTGTGCCATTATTTAAAACACGATGTACAGAGTTGCAGCATTTGGTAATACATTTACATTTAGGGCATTTGGCAGACGCTTTTATCCAAAGCGACTTACAAAGAGTACATTTGTCATAAGAGGGTACAACATTTCATTGCAGCTAATACAGTAAGAAAGTCACCAGAACAAGTTTCAAGCATTTCAATTGCTAGATTAACCATTGCCAGTATACAACATCTCTGACTAAGTGCCAAGTTACCAAGTGCGATTAAAGTGCGATCAAAGTGCTAATTTACAAAGCGCAGTTAAAGTGCCAAGACGTACAACAAACAAGTGCATGAGGGGATGGTTATGCAGGGTTCAGATGAACTCTGAACAAGGCTCTGGCTCTGGCTCTGGTACCAGGCTCTGGTAATAGGCCTAAAGAGGGACAACATTGGTAGATTAAAATGCTTGTAAAGCCAAAAATGGGACTGTGAATACAATTATTATTATAATGTTGTGTAATGTCAGAATAATTCATAATTTATATATTTTCAGATGAGGACAATGTGAAGTCTCTGCACATGGAGGCTGTTAATGACAAGAGTGTGATCCAGGATAAGGATGCTGGTCTGGCTCTCCTCAGAGAACTGGCAACTTTGCCTGATACTGAGGGTGCGAAAAGGGCCAACATCTTCTACAAACTGGTGCAGATGTTGCGCGGGATGAAGACTGAGACCCTGAGGAGTGCTATCCCTGAGGCCCTTGAGGTGTCTGTGCCACTGACCTTCCAGGCTCTGGCCCAGTGTGGTACTCCCATGTGCAGCAGCGGCATCATGCACTTCTTTAGGACCTATGACAGGTCTGCAGTTGAGGTTGATGCTGCTGTGTTTGCCCTTGGACTGGTTTCAAATCCCTCTCCTCTTCTAATTAAGGATATGCTAGATATGGCTAAATACAAGCCCAGCAAGCCCATCATGTATGCACTCAGCAACATTGTCAAAAGGTGAGCGAAATTGACACAACCTCAATATATCTTGTTTTTGGTTATGGTGAGATATTTCGAAAGGACTATTTTTATTTGAACATGTTTTAAATTCTCGTTTTGTATTGTCAGGTTCTACAAGGCTGAAGGAAAATTGATCCCTGAGATCATATCTGTTGCTGAGTTCATGGCAGCTCAGTTGGGAGATTGCACTGGTGACAAGGACAACACTTTTATGATCTTGAGGGTGGGTATATCAATCGCATTACTCAGCATACATAATTTGGAAAGGAGAGGTATTGAAAGGGGGCAATACAAAACTCTTTTACCTGTTAGGTTGTTGGAAACATGGCTGCAGCCATGGGAGGTGCCAGTCCTGCACTGAGAACTGCTGTTATTCAGTGTATAAACGAGCCCACTGCGGACACATCTGTCCAACAGTCTGCCATTCAGGTCTTCAGACTGACTACTGTTCCCGAAGAGGTTGGTACTTTTTTCACAGGTCATAATTGAAACATATCCATGTTGGTGTTTGTTTTAATAACTCAGGTTATGTTGATTTGTCACAGGGTAGGGAAGTTCTCATGCAGGTGGTTCTGGATAGTGCCAGCCCACTGCAGAAGCGTATTGCTGCCTACCTGGTTCTGATGAAGGATCCTCAGCCCAGTGAACTGGCTCAGTTGGTCGCCTCTTTGCCTAATGATCAAGACCAACAGGCCAGGAGCTTTGTCATCTCTCACATTACCAACATCTTGTCCTCAACTGTTCCTGAGAATAAAGAGTAAGCGGAGCATTTTTAGCTAATTTGCTAATAAGCAACATCAACTCAACTCAACTCAACGTCAACTTATTTCTTGCAATATATTGTTATTGTTTCAACAAGTCTGAGCAGCAGGCCCTTCCAACAACACCACCATTGAGGAGCACTCCTGCTATAGCAATCTAATTTATGATAGCTGAAGTACCCAAACATGTCTGTGTTTTTTTCAACAGACTCAGAGAGATGATTGCTAATGCTCTGCAGGGCAATGAGATTGGAACGGTCATGGATCCCACAATGTTCTCCAGCAATTACAAAATGGGCTCTATTCAGGGGAACATGATCTTTGAGGGAACCAGCTACCTGCCAAAGGAAGTCATGCTTGAGATGACCTTGAAAGCATTTGGTTATGACATTGACATGATGGAGGTACACCAACTATTAACCACTCTGACAATAGTTTTCATGTGCCAAATGTACTATTAAAATGTAATATAAAAATTGTAAAATTGTCGTCTAATTTAGATTGGAATGGAGGGCAAAGGGTTTGAGCCAACTGTTGAAGCCCTGTTTGGAGAGAATGGATTTTTCCCTGACACAGCCCTCAGGACAATGTACTTTGTCTCTGACAACATGCCCATCGGAGCCACTGAAATGCTGAGGAAGATATTGCCTGCTCTGAAGAAGGACAGGAAGAAGAGACAGGTATTAAAATGTTTCTGTTACACCTCTGTAAATGTTCTTTGAAGGATAAATAACAGATGATAATATATGGTATGCATCTATAGGCATCCCAGGGACTGATAAGGGAAATTGGCCACAATTTCAACAAACTGGTCAGGGAACTTAAGGCTCAAGAATCTCCTGAAGCAATGGTTTACTTGAGCCTTTTGGGAAATGAGCTTGGTTACATTAAAACCGATGAAATGGCGGACATGGCCTACTCTGCGGCCATGATGATTGACAGCATGCTGAAGATGTTCCCAACTGATGTGAGTACATCTTGTAATGTACTCAACCTTATACAAAGCATTTATTGGGAAATGGAAGCTGAATGACGTTTATGGATTTCTCTACACAGCTGATAAAGTCCCTAATGACCACAACTGAAAACAAAATGTTTGCCCACTACATCTTCATGGATAATGAGTTCTTCTTGCCCACTGCCACTGGAATGCCTCTGAGGATTTCCCTCTCTGGCACATTTACCCCAGGAATCAAGGGTGGACTTAATATTGCCCGTGATATGGTAATTGTTTTTAATGTGCTTTCCAGTGTGTTGACCCTAATGTGTGTTATGTTCTTAAGATAAAAGCTATTCCCTTGCCTTATTTCATATAGAGTGAGATCAGCTTCATGCCCTCTGCTGGCGTTGAGTTTGTGACTCAGTTCGGTTCCTCCATCCCTGAATACATCAACTCTGGACTTGAGATGCACACCAATCTTTACCACGAGAGTGGGCTACAGGCCAAGATCTCCATGGGACGTGACAGTTTTAAGATGACCATGCCTGCACCCAAGAGCCCCACCAAGCTTATCAGCATTACGTAAGCATTAGATCAATTGTCACAATAAACAGACAATGGTTAGGCATGAAGGATGGCATGGGATTGATGTCAGGTTAACAATCTTGATAATGTCTAGAGATTAAGATGTGATGCAATTTCAGCAGTGGCACTGGTGCCTTTGGAATAAGAGTAACAATTTCAACAAATATGAAGCGTAACCCTTTTTTATAACAATTCCAGCAACAACCTGGTGGCAGTGACTGGTGCAGAGTTAAAGACTCTCCCACCGACCGTGATGGACAGAGTTGATGTTAATGAGTGCACTGTCTTCTTCGCTGGTATGCAATACTGCATTGCCCTGCAGTATACAGATGCCTTTTCTGAGGCGACAGCCCCGTACTTTCCATTCACTGGAGACAGCAAGTAAATGAGCCATTATAATCCAAAACAACTTAATTAGACAACTGTTTCAGTTGATTATAGCAGTGTTGTGGTTGATTAATTAATTGTACTGTTCTAAAAGGTTTGAAATTGAAATCAAACCTACTGGTGAGGTGACTGAGTACACAGCCACCATTGCCTATGAACTTCTAAAGGAGGGTGAGGATGGCCGCCAGAAGGTTGATGCCGTGATGATGATCCTGAGAGCTGAAGGTATTGTAGGAGTTAAAAATAAGTATTATATTTTAATTTTCATGGAAACATTTGACTTAATCTGGTAAGAGTTTTTAAATGTGACTGTATTGTAAAAACAGGTGATGAGCCAGTGGAAGCCAGAACTACTGTGAAGTACAACAGGAGGAAGAACGTCCTGACCACTGACATCCAGATTCCTGACTATGATGTGGAGGCTGGATTCAGGCTGGGTGTCGCTGACGGCAGCACTAAGAGCAAAGGAACTTATGCCATCACACTTGACCTCATCAACAAGAATGTCCCACAACTCTCTCTGCTTGGCCGTGCCAAGTAAGAAATAAATCATATCCTCTGGACATGAAATGATCCATGAAAAATGTACCATGAATAAATGTGATATTTTTTTTACTTGATTCTAAGCCATAAGGCCATGAAGGAAGGAATGCTGCAAGTCCAGCTTCTTATCCCTTCAATCAAGGGTGATGCCACCCTCACAGCCAACATGAAGCGTGGCAATGAGATGGAATGTGAGCTTAAGAGTGACATTAAGTTCTTCGAGAGTATGTCAGAACAAAAACTCTCTCTTAAATATGGTGAGGTATTTTGTTTTACACATTTCTACATGTAAAAAGTGACTTGGTGCAGCAGAGCTTTTCCTTTTTACTAATTTGGTTTGCACATTTTTACAGATGGAAGCAAAATCGAAGCTGGGTTCGAGTCGGCCATGAATTCTGAGATAATTAATGCTCTTCCCATTTCTGAAATCATTGCCAAGTATGGCAATGATGTTCTTGACACAAGAGTGATGGAGACTGACATGCAGATCCGTCAAATCCTCACCAAGTCTGTGGAGGTAAATAAAGTTGCATATAAAATGGTCAAAAAAATTATTTCAGTTTTAGAATATTTAAAAATATCAACATGATTTGTTGAACCTCCAGGCAGCAAACAACTACTTGGAGAACAATACTATCCCTTACTTTGAGAGGTTTAGAATCCCTGACATGCCTGAGATATCTCTGCCAGAGAACCTTTTCCTGAACACGTAAGTTAAGCAAACAAAATTCAATAACTAAATAAATAAAAAAGAAGTAACATGTATAGAAAGCATGGTAAAAACATAGTAACATACTAAAAAGATAATTAATTGCCATTTGTTGTCACTTGGAACAGTAAAGCCAAAGCAGTCTACTACTTCAACAAAGAGTACTTCACGATTGCTATTCCAGTCCCTCTTGGAGGAAAGTCAACAGAAGAACTCAACTTTCCTGCAGCCTTGACCACACCAAGCCTCTCAGTACCCCGGCTTGGCCTAGACATTTCCTCAATGCAAATTCCAATCCCAGAATTTTTTGTACCTGAGAGAATTACTATTTCAGTGCCTCTCTTTGGCAAAGCTGAAGTCTCAGCGATGATGAGGAGCAACATCTATGATTTGGACGTCTCATTTGCTGCTGGAAAAGATGTTGTGCAGACTCCGAGCCATTCTGCCAGTTATGATATCGAAGGAACATCTCCATTTGATGTCCTCTCATTCAAGATTAACGGTAATTTGTCCTCTTGCTCTTGAAATGCCACACATCCATGTGTAATTGTACTACCTCTATATATTGATTCCATTAATGATCTATTTGGTTGTTTACTAATAGGCTCTGCAGTGTTTACCAACGAAGAATCCATCAGTGCCGAGTTGAAAAGCGTTTTGGTCCACAAGTTCATTGAAGCTAGACTTTACCTCTCAGAGGAAACCCTCACAGACAAAGTTGGTGTCAAATCAAAAAGCAAGATTGAAGCAAGGAGTACCTTAGGTCTCTATGTTTTCATGGAGCACAATGGAATGGTTGGCATGAACACTGAAGAAATGTCTGGTGCTAGTAATCTGAAAATGATGGCAGGAGCTGGACCACTCCATGGCAACACTGTTTCAAGACAATATTTTGTCATCTATCCAGTCAGACAAGAAGCCAACATAGATTCTACTTTGAAAGTTGACTCAACATTTGTTCAGGTCCATAACATCTTCTCAGCAGCCTTAAATAATGGAGAACTTTCTCTGACGTCAAACACAAATGTCTTTGAAGACACACTGGCCCATGTGGCTGAGCTCTCTTTCAAGGAACAAAAGGTTACCCTAAAATCTGACACAAATGCCCTTGCCCTTGGCATGAAGATCCACAATGAGGCTCAGGCCTCTGTTGGTGCAGGTGTAGTCTTTTTCAAGATAGAGACCAATGCTGACCAATCTGAAAACCTCATCTACTCTCTGCAAACCGGAACTCTTGATGTAAATGGTTTAGTTTTCAGCAGTGATGGCAACGTGAAACTCCTAGAAAATGAGGCCACTCATGCAGCTACTCTAACATTTAACAAGGACGGTTTGGCTACAAGTGGAAAAAATACAGTCAAGAGCCCCCTAATCCTGGAGAACATCTTCATGGCAGGACTTGATGCCTCCAGAGCTTCTCTGTCCATTAACAACAAAGCTTCCCTGAATCACATGAAGTTTGATAATACAAACACTCTCACAGTAACTCCATCTAGCTTTGACTTCAACTCAAATGTTGACACCAGTGCCTCTGAGAATGTTTTATACACTCATGATATCACCATTGATTTAAAGCCATATGTTGCCTCCTCCAGTATGAATAACAACCTGAAAGTGCTTGGGGCAAATGCTATTAGTGAGGCTCGGATGAAGGCAGAGCTGCACAAGATGGACCTATCTGGTAGCATGGAAGCCATGTTTGATGAGCAAGAGATTAAGCACACGTATGAAGTCACTTTTGCTTACTTGGCTGCCAACGCTAAGTGCAAAACAATTGGAAAACTGCTTGGAACTCAAATGAGCCAAAATACTGAGCTTGAAGTGACTGGTCTTGCTGCCACATTTTCGAATGATGCTCGCTTCAACTCACAGCCAATGCGCTTTGACCACAACGTGAAAGCTAGTATGGTGCCTTTTGACTTCAACCTTTCTACTGTCTTCAATGCAGATGGGGACCTCGACCTTTATGGAATGCCAAGTGGTCATATTTATGGCAAAAACCTCCTCAGGGCCCAGCCCCTGGCCTTTGCCAGCTCGCATGAATACAGAGCCTCATTGAGTCAAAAGATGGATAACAGTTTGTCTTTGGAGACCACTATTGACAACAAGATAGATACTCTTCTGACTCCAAAAGTGCAGGAGACTATGTTTAGACTTAAGTCCAAGCTGAATAACCATGCCTTCAATGAAGACATTAATATGTACAACACTGTAGACAGAATTGGAATGGAACTTTCAAGCACTCTCTTCACAAATGCATTTAACATGGACAACACCGAAATCCAGGAATTCACCATCTCTGGTTTCCTTAAATATGATAAGAATACCAACAGTCAACTGATTCAGATCCCTTTCATAGATGTGGCTGACTACCTCGAGAGTATCAAGGTAGTTTATGTGAGCATTCTAGAGGCATTCCAGAAATACATCAACAATGAGAGAATTGTTGATAGGCTTGGGGCTCTTCGTCAGAGTGTCATTGACTCTGTTAAAACACTGAATATTGAAGACAAGGCAATTCAGCTGAAGGTATACCTTATAGATTTCACCAAAAACTATGCCATCTCAATGGAGGACCTGGATGCATATCTAACACAAGTAACCAAGTTTTTCAAGGAAAGGCTTACTGATCTAGCTTCCTCAATCCAAAGATTCTGTCTTATGGTGAAAGAATTGGTGGTCAGTGGCATCCTTTCTGAAACTGTCATTCAGGGGATCCAACAAAAGCTGGTAGAATTTGATGACATTTTTTATATCAAGAGCATTGTTGTGACATTATTGGACACAATTACCAAATTTATTGAGCAGATTAATCTGGAAAAGCTGAAGGGCAGCAGCATAGCCTACTTGCAAGACATTGATGCTAAGTATGAAATCAAGTCTACTCTTGAAATGGTTGTGAGGGATTTGAAGCAGTTTTTTGAAACCTTTGACTTGTCTCAGTGTGTTGCTAACATCAAGAGTTACATTTCTGCCATGGATTTTGAAGCCCAAATTATGGAACTGATTGCTCGAGTACCCAATGAGATTTTCTCAGAAATAATAAGAGATGTTAAAGATATTGTCCAGGAATTGCAAATCCTTGAAAAAGTAAATGCATTACATGCTAAAATAAGGGACGTTATGGTTGAGATGGAGATTGATAAAAAGATGATTGGCATCATGGAACAAATTGTGATGCTTATCCAAAAATTACAAATTGAGAAAATGATCGAAGCTGTGATTGAAAAGCTGTGGATAAGGGAGATCCCTGAAACATTCATGCAAATATTCAACTTTGGCACACAATACATAAAAAAACATAACATCATGGTTTTGATTAAGGATAGTGTTAGATCAGTCAACGGGATTCTTCTTAAATTTGTGAAATCCTTGAAATCCTCTGGGCAGGACTTTGTCGAAGATGCAAATATATTTATATCAAATTTCGAAAAGTTCAGGATGAATCGCATGATGCAGGAACTAGAAATTCCTCAGAAACTTGATGCCACAATAGATTTCATCAACTTTGTGTTATCTTCAATACAAGGCTCCATGGAACAACTAAGAGAAATGAAATTTTCAGAAATGGCCAAAACAGTGAAAGACATCTTTGACCGTACAGTTCTTAGTCAGCTGAAAGAAATAACTGAATTCCTCAAAATCAACGGAATGAATTTTGAAGCTGAGATAACTCCCTACCTACAACTTGTTAGCAAGTACTATGGTAAGGTCATCACCATCTTCAATGACATTTTGACCAATATGGTTGAGGTCATACAGGGTGTTTTTGCTGACCAAATTATTATCAGTGAGGTTAAACAAATGATGGAAGGAATCATCACTGGACTGAAGTTAGCTGAGCTGGACATACCATCCTTTACGTTTCCAGGTACTGATCTTGTCGTTCCCTCAATGAAGATCCGCATGGATAACCTTCATGAGATCAAAATGCCAACACAGCTGGAGATCCCTCAGTTCACTGTCATGGGATTGTACACTATACAAGCCAATACCATCTCCTTTGAGGAAATCAAGCAGAGGATCATTGAACTAATTAATTACATTGTCAACCTTGAGAACAAGATGCTCAGTTTGGATGATATTTTCGGTGATCTTTCCATGAACTACTTTCCTACCATGCCTCAGGTCACCATTCCCAAAATCAACCTTGCTGAGATCTCCTTCCCTCTTATCCCAGTGATGAATTTAGACAAGCTAGTTAATACTATCCAGATACCTGACCACACGCTGCCAACCATCCCTAGTGATCTCATGATTCCATGCTTTGGCAAAGTCTTTGGTGAGATTCAATTCAACACTCCTATCTACAAAATTAAGACGACTGCTCAGCTGGCAAACTCTACTAGTAATGCATTGAACCCTCAGTTTAGTGGATTTGTAAATTCTGTGAGCATGTCTCCCAAGTTTGAAATTCTCAACTTTAATTTTGACTCTACAGCTCATATGGCATTCCCCAAGAGAAGTCGTGCTGTTTTTGCAGAGACTTTCAAGTTTGCCAATCTTGTTTTTGGAGTTGACCATCAGGGATCCGCTAATTTCTATGGCCGATCAGGTCAGGCCCAGGCACAGGCTCAGACTACAATGAAAGTTAAGACTACACCATACACTGCCAATTTTATGAACAAAGCTTCTATTTCAATGGATCCTTGGATAACTTTCTCTATGGAAACAAAGTATGATCACATGATGAACATCCCAAGCATTGATTTCACAAGTGACATTGTTGTAAACCAGCAGGGAACTGTTGAACAGGAAGGTATTGCAATCAAAGTAAAGAATGTTGGCACCATCAAGGACAGAGGTGAAGACATCTACAAGACCAATATGGTGATGAATATGGATCCTAGGGTTGTTAAGATGACGTTCTCAGCTGACACCATCACAAAAATGTTAAAGATGAAACAGCAAATGACTGCTGAATCTGTTTTCCTTCAACACTTAAGATTTAATTTCCGTAATGAGGCAGAGGGACCAGCAGTAAAGAATAGTCTTTTTGTGGCATCTGGACAGTGCACCCTTAATGACCTGAGAATGGAGTTTAAGGCTAACCATGATGCAGAGCTATATGGGTTAGTCGATGGAGTCTTTTCAAACGCAATCACTTTTCTGATCCGTCCCATTGAGTTTGTCTTCGACTTCCAGAACAAGGGCAATGCAAAAGTTGATCTCTCTCAGCCTTTACTTATTGCTAAGATTGAACTTCAGAATGATTACTCTGCGATATTCAACTCTGACAGCCAGCAAATGAACACGATGGCTCTGGCCCGCTTCAACCAGTACAAAGTCTTGTACAACTTTACTGTTGAAAATAATGAAAAGGAGGCTGCGATATTTGTTGCAGTAGATAGTGCCATTGACCTAGGCTTCTTGAATAATACCATCTCCCTCCCTGAGTTTGGTCTTCCCAGCATGCCAGCCATTACAAATCTGAATTTGTATGAGCTAAGCGGATTGGAAGACATCCTGACTACCACTGAGCAGAATATCAATCTGGATGCCAAGATTGTTTACGAAAAGAGCCAGGACATGCCAATTTACTCTATTACGGACCTGATCAGGATACCATCTCCAGGTAACATCCTTTCAGAGGTGTCTGTGAAGTCTGCCATCATTAATTTGAATGTTATTAGTAGCCTGTACACCGATGATGACTTGGTGATTCGCATTGGAGCAACAAGCACCTCTGTATTTGAGTGCTTGAAGGCAAAACTTGACGGCACATCAAGCATGACCATTGTCAGAGGAATCAAGTTGGACAACACCCTGTCTCTGGAGAATCCACACATTACTACCACCCATGTCAGCTCCATTGCCATGAACCCTGAGACTTTTGCAACTACAATTTCT
>OMKI01006413.1:7777-29600 GCA_900302315.1 Phycis blennoides
GTGTTGGGGAGATGCCAGCCGCATTACTGGACCAGCTCGACAGTGTCAGTTTCACCATTTGAGTGAAATAAATGGCTCAGTTGCTCTCACTTGGTGTACAACTATTTTTACAATAGGTGATTGTTTTGGTTTGGTCGAGTGCAGCGCTTTTTTTTTCTATATTTCTATATTTTTGGTCACACACACACACACACACACACACACACACACACACACACACACAAGCCTTAAGCCCGGAATGTGACCTACAAGCTACAATCCTGCGTCCCCCTCTCCTTCTCGCTAAAACAGCATGACTGCCCCAGCCCCCCCTCAGACCCCCCCCGCCCCCTCCCTCTGTCTCTCTGAAAGCCAAGCGCCATGTAAGAGTTGATGAGAAAAGTTGGTCCCAAGCAGCCAGCCATGACAAAAATAGATTAGTCGGAAAATGAGAGAGGCAGACAGGCTCCACTTTTTCACTGAGATGTGTGTGTGTGTGTGTGTGTATGTATGATCGTGTGTGTCTGCACCTACCCACATTTGCCCGCATATGTGCACACACGTGTATGTGTATGTGTGTGTGTGTGTGTGTGTGTGTGTGTGTGTGTGTGTGTGCCGTTGTGTGACGGAAAAATAAGGAAAGGAGCATATGCAACGCAAAAACTAAACTGGTATCATTATTACAGATTATTATTTTAATGTGCATTTCAGTGCATTGCTCCTTGCCAGCATCTCAACATTTGTTCGTTTTACCAGACATAAATATTTGATCTTGAGATGTGCTACGACGTTGGCAAACGTGTATTTATTTTTGTCATAACATTACGAAAGTTTATTTGCAAAACAAGTCTCTTGTTTTGTTTATTTTATTTTTTTCACCCTGTTCAAATTAAGGACAAATCATGTGGCGTAGGGGTTGTGTTTACAACAACAAATCACCATGTATATGCCATCCATTTCCTCTGGTGCTTTCACCTCTTTACTCTAGGGTTTTTTTTCTCCAACATGATGAGTGTGGGCTGTCTCTTTAGACTCATCTCCATAAATAAATGCATTATGTGTGAGATCTGGGGTTGTAGAGGGTACTTCATATCCCTAACACACTTACTCTCCTCCGCGCACATCCGTCATGTTCCAATATGTAAACAGTGGTGACAAACGACCTCTCTTCCAGCGGCCTGTACACTCTGATCTCAACACAGATGAATGAGGGGGGGACACTGTTGTGGGAATGGGTTGACGAGTGGCCTCACGGTCTTGATGACATCATCTTGGTATTTTAATTTGAAAATCAAGCTAATAGATATCAAACAAAACATGACGAGTCCAATGAACCCACTGCTGGCTACAGCCTTTCACACTGCAGGATGGACGTGGAATGAAGAAACAAAGGCAGGATTTACAGCACGGCCTTCGTTTTGCATGCGTATAACAGCGAGTCAAAGCCGCCATGTGGGATGCGGCGCAACAGGAGGCTTAGGACAACAGGTCTGTGAATACTAACTGCTGAATACAAGGAATACTGACTACCTGCTGAATACAAGGAATACTGACTACCTGCATGCTAACATTGGCTGCCATGGCAACAAATGTTCAGTCTACCACCGAGCTTCCTCCCCTGCATAACTCTCACTGCTAGAATACATAATTCTGTAACTTGTGATGAACTTTTGAACAAACACGATGATTGTGATATATATATATACACACACATACACACTGTCTTCATTTTGCATTGGAAAGTGTTCCGGTTCATTGTGCTGGGCTTGTGGATAAAACAGAAATGACGACGAGCTTAGTTGAAGGACTTTTAATTATGTTTGGGTTGAACTAAGTAGTTGACAAATCACCACAGTTAAAGTCCTATCTGACTGGGCTAATACGCCTGTGCTTTGAGTACATCATTCATTGTTAAAATGACTGCTTCAGGCATGTGAATAATAGAGAAATATGATAATTTACAACTTTTCGCACAAGCTGAATATGCTTTTAATTGCAGTATTCTGAGCTCCGTTCAGTGCCAGTGTAGGGCAGAGTGTGTTTCTGTTGTTACTATATAAAAATGTGTGTTTGCACTCATATGATGAATGATCTGGTGAAATTGTGGTGTAATTCTCTGCTTAGGAGTCACAGAAGATGTTTTCAATTGGCCGTTGCTGAGTTGCCCTAATTCATCTTATCGCTGGAAGGTTAGTTACCCCATTCACAAAGTGAATGTATGAACAATACACCAACAATTCACTATTATTTCCTTTCTGAGAATGTATTTAATTTGAACGCAGGTTCTTGTCACATTCTGTCTGTGTTTTTGATTGGCTTGCTCTGTGTTTCCTGTTTTCCCTCCTTTATTGATTGCCCCATGGTGTTCACCTGTGCCTTGTTCCCTCACCTGTCTTTGGTTAGTAATTAGTTCTTGGTGTATTTAAGTTCTGTCTGTTTGTTGAGTCCTTGTCCGAGTCTCGTCGTATGTGGTTGTATGTCGTCGGTTCTTGTCGTCCTCGTCTGTTACATCACTCCAGTCACAGTCATAGCTTTGTCAGTAATCATGTTTTATTTGTTCCCGGTATGCTGTCTTTGCAAGTCAAATAAATAGTTAAGTTTCTGTTGGCTGCCTCTACTCTCTGCATCTGGGTCCTCCTCTGCTCAACCCTGACAGTTCTTTAAAATACTCAGAATCTTCCAAAAGGAGGTGTAATCACTGATTTACCAAACATTTAATTTTAGACTGATTTTCTCTGTATAATGTTAATGAAATTACATCAAAGTCAAAATAATCAGACGTTATAATATCCCTGTAAAAGCTTCGTTTTATCCAATGAGTATCAAATGGCATCAGTCTTTGCAGCTGCGGTACACAGCAACACCACTAGACTTAAACATAAAAAAAAAGAATACATGTCTCTTACATCGACGTTGCCATCAAAACTTCGTCCAACTACATGTGACACCTGACTATGTGCTGATTTCACCCCGCTGGCCTGGTCAGCATTTACTTTGGTAGTAGACTTCGTCTCTGACTTAATGTATACAGGGGCAAAAGCTCCCTACGCCAAAAAAAGATATCAAAGATAGAGCACCTCCCCCATCTCAAACGAGCGCGAGTGTGTGATGCGGTTCCTCCCGAGTCCCTTCCAGCTGGGATGCCCCCACTTTGTGTCGTTGCCTCCCCTCTGTGCGGCGCGCTACGTTAATAGCTTGCATCTTTGCCGTCGCTGTTTTGGCTGCTTTATCATTCAGTAAGTAATGTATTTCTTAGAGCGAGGCAACAACATCATTTAGGCCTACATGTATTTTTTGGGGAGAGGGGGAGGGAGGAGGGGAGAGTACATTGTTCTATGCCCTGGAGTCACAACAGCAAAACATAATGTAATGTCTGCAAGAAGGGTATGTCTGCCGAATGGGTTTCAATTTCAGTGTCTTTCATTTGCCTGATGATGTTTTGTTGATGTGGGTACGGGAAGGAAGGCTGTGAAATATGTGCCTGAGTTGTTTTTTTGTCTTCTTGCGTTCTGGTATTGTTCATTGTTGTCCAGTGTTATATTGTACACATGCTGGCTTCTCCATCAACATGTGTTCGATGGGGTACTAAACTATTATATTGTATATGGCCTCATGCAACGTGTTTATTAAGGATTAGGCTTACATTGCACACCCTAAGCCTTTATGGAAAAAATTACCCCCTGAGCAAAATATATCTGAATATTACTGTTAAATGTTTAATGAGAACAAAGCACATGTCAGAGCTTGGTTTATAATACAGCCTGAATGAATGAGGTGGGGGCGTGGCAGACAGACCATGACAGAACCCTGCCCTCATTCATTCAGGCCGTGGCAATATATATTGATATTGTTTACATTAACCTCCTTCTTTAACTGTCTCTGTACCCACACACGCACACCACTGCCACAGCGACTTGACAAGCAGGTTGGTCGCGAGCACCTAGCATTGTGGTAATACTCAGCAGACACGTTGGATTATGGGGTTTAAACAGAGACCGTGTTGGATGCTCTCTACAGGACTGAGTGTCCCTCGAGGACAGAAAAAGGACATGATAATGAAGGCACGATAAGCATCTGTGAACCCCCGACAAGTTGAAGTGCAGGGAAAGCCCCATGGCTGCTCTTATCACCGCTGATATCCCTCGGAAGCTGCTCCAAGCTAGCTCTTTCTCCTTTTAGCTGCCCTTGGTGTCTTCCTTTGTCTCTATCAGTGGAGGCCAATTTTGGGGCTGAAAAAAGTCAAAACGTCGGGAGAAACATCTCCTATCTAATATCGCTTCTCTATGACCGGAAAAGCTCAGACAAACAACTGGAATGTTTTTTGTCATGTTAGAAAGTTACTGAGAAACTTAACCTGAAGAGATTTCTTGTGAAAGAAAGAAACAGAGAGACAGATAAAATAAGACGATGGGCCTCATTTGTGTGTTAGGGAGTATTTCACTCTTCGGCACGTTTTTCACTACAAACCTGCCATTTTGATTTTTCCACAAACCTTCAGCTGGAGGAAATCTGTCAGTTGATGTGCTTCATACTAACCAGCCTTGATTCCACAGGCAACTGCATTGTTGGGCAACACCAATTCATTGGTTCATTGTACCACAACCGGCTCTGCCTCTGAGTTATGATAAAAAAAAACATTACTAAGTCTTTGTCAAAATATGCCTGACAATAAAATAATCATGAACACAAGCATGTAACCTGTGTAATGAGCGCAAGCATTGCTCGTATTACTCTAAACAGGGCCCATACTATCTGCCAGGTAGTGGTGATAACTTGTATACATATGGTATATGTACTGTAAGTGAGTTGTGAAATTATTTCTATATCATATACAAGAAGGTCCTAGTGAAAGAGTACAATGAACCAGTGCAGGTTGGGAATTACAATGAATAGCAGATTAGACAAAAGACGTGTTGTAATTTTAACACATGACATTTTAATGATGGGTTTTTTTCTAATACCGTCATAGATGTCTTGTTCTCTTATTGTCTGAGTGTATTACTTTTTAATCTCCTGGGAAGAATTTCTCCTGTTGAATGGTTGCTTTACCTTTACTATTGTTTAACTGACATTGATGCTTTACATTATAATCAAATTTAAAGGGCAATAACATACATAAGAGTTTGCCATTGATGCTTTTCGATTGACTTTTTTTTTAAATGACAACAGTTGCAATATATTGTCTTCAAGATGTAACTGCATATGAATGAAAAGTGATGAAAAATAAGGATATGTTGATCTTAAACCTTGTCATTGGTTATATTGCATGTTTTATTTCCTAAAATACAATTCAATTCATCTCCATAAGCATCAGTGCACAATTTCAACCCTCTAAATTGCATAATACTGTATGTCCATTTTCTCAAATCTGTGAATGTTAGGCAGGAAAAATTAAACGCTGGCTGGGTGTGCCACTCATGGTCTATGCAGGTGTAGCTGACCGAAAAATTTCTGGTTAAACTCACGTCTTGTATACAGAACATGTTATTCACCATGGATGCTATATGTGATTAATTGAGGTAGCATCAATTGGAATATGATAAAAATAGAAATTTTTGACAATATTGACACCTTTTGCAGCCAAATGTTTACTGATTTGATTACCTTTTAGTCAGCAGCGTTAGCCATAGCGAGATGAACTTTATTGTTTAACCGATGGACACGTACATGTGGATGTTGGTGATAGGGACCTTTGTAGATGAGAATATCTTACGACTGACAATTTAGTCCTCCGCCCATACTGTTCGATAAAAGTAGTATGTTTATTGCGGAATCCTTCATGAAGAATGAAAAGAAGAGTGAGAGATGTGTGTATTTTTAGAATACATTTTATGATGATAGTAAAATACTTTCGTATTGGTTCATTGCATAGTGGTTGTTTTCTCAGCTGTCAGCCTATTGGATTGTCTTCACACCGAGATGGTGAAGGTTGTTCACTGGAGCAATGGCCCATCAGGCGTGATAGATGTTGGTGTCAACTCTAGATGCTTTGTTTCATAGCTGTCTTTCCCATTCCATGTAAATGGAATGGAGGTTTCTTTCTCTGTTTTTGGAGGCAGCATAACATTAACTCGGGCATGATATTTAAAAATGTTTGCATTTTAGAAATACAAAAATAATTACACTAGATGTACAATGCCACCATTATAAGAACTGAATTATTCATGATATATAAAATGACAAAGGGCAAATAATAGCTCATGTAACACAACTCAACTCAATACACCCTGTTTAGATGAGGGAAATATCTGGATTCTATAACCGGTTTAAAAAGATGAATCCGTTTACACCAAGGGCACAAACAGCGTTGGGTCCCATTTATTTTAAAGGGCACTTGTTACATTACAGGATCACTACCATTAAAAGGTAATGTGTTGCATCCGGTGCTACCTACTAAGAAAAGGAACTCGTCAGTGTACTTTTGTGTTAGCAAAAATGAAAACCTTGTCATTCCTTCTGCATTTCGGTCAAAAAAAGTATTCACCGCTCACGGATATGACTGCGTTTGTTGCTAGCTATAATCCAAGTCAGCCAAGGCGGATAAACAGATTATTTGTAAAGGTCTTCAAAATGTTACCCATTACCCGAGACTGACTGCAGAACAGCAGATATTTTAAATGTCCCACTTTGCCGATGTGCACCATAGTATTCTCCCGTCTTTGTCTCGTTGGAGAATATTTCGGCATTCCACTCACCGCAATGATGGTATAAACTGAAATGGTTTTCATTAGAGTCATCTTAACTGACATCCAACATGCACATTTGAATGAAGATATTGGTGGCAAAATGATACAGTTCTGTTCTGTCTGTCTGGCTGAATGTTGAGGAATTTTTAAAGAAGCTCAAAAAGACAAAGAGTTGTGTTAACCCACCTGGAAGACTATTATAATATTAGATAATATTAGATTATAGCAACAGAACAAAGTGAGGCACTCAGCAACAGAAAGGCAGTGGGTCAAATGCTTGGTTCCCATTGGTAACAATTACAAAACAACCCAGCTGAAATGTTTTTGGTGTATTCAGTTTGTTAAGACAAAGAAAACATCTCTTTTTGCATTGCAATCTCATAACTGTTTTCAAATCCTGCTCTGAAGACATTCAAAGTATTTGTCTAAGCCAACCAGTGTTCTGTGGGATGGGTGGCCCATCAGACAGTCACAGCTTGTCATGATTCATTATTTTACCACATCGACATAACTAATTCATCAACTTTGAATAGGAGACCAACGCAAATGCAATGTAAAAAATACGCCACCTTCTGCATGACTAAGAATGTGCTTTAAAATTTCATCTCCCTCTGGTACCTGACCTCCGAGATCTTGACCATGTAAATGTTTAATTAAACAAGGAAGGAGGAAAATAGAGTTGAGAACTTAACATGGGAGCTGATGATTAAAATGTGCTGCAATATTATTACACGTAGAACCAAAGACATCAAAATACATGTGGTGTAGTTGAAGGCATGTCCGCCTTAATGCCTTATGGGTTTGTGTGAGATGAGGTCCTCGGTTCCATTCCACATCACATACCTCTGCGGGGGAGCAAAATGAACGCAGAACCAAACCCCTAGCATTGTACTCATTCTACGACGCACTAAAGTCAAAGAATACGACAACAAAACAAAAACATGAAAGTTAAAACGGCAAAGAACTAGAGAAGAACGAGAGAGTCGTGAGTTAATAAGTGTGCGTGGCTGGCTGTGTGAGAGCAGAGGTGTTACCATCCACTGAGCATTACGTTTCATGGTACATTTCTCCCTGTCAGGATTGTCTTTCACAGAAGGGAATGTTATTAAATCCTCTTGCTCCGTGGCTCTGATTGATCTGATCAACAAATAAGACATTACCCAGATACCATCCATCATCTCCCGCCTGCATCAACACCAGAACATCTCTACTTGGCATTCATCTGGACAAATTGCTGGCAAGAAAACGGACTCAGTGTGTGTGTGTGTGTGTGTGCGCGCGCGTGTGCGTGCGTGCGTGCGTGTGTGTGTGTGTTAGACTACGATACAGACGTTCGTGAATGCTTGGCTGCATGCATTCCTGTTAATCACATACATTCCATGACAAACATGTATCAGATACATATAAAAGATCACCTCTTTAAATATATCAAGTCATGCATATAAAAAAAAACTTGTGAATCAACACATAGGTGGAAGGCGCCTTTAGCAATAGAGAGATTCCTGTCAATGTGGTGTTTGCATGGGTTTTTCATGCTTTTCTGAGCATTTTCCAATGTCAAGACATGTAGAAAGTTGATATGATAAATTGATTAATGTAATATATGACACCAATATGACATTTGGTGTTTATTCATGGTTTGTTACTTTCATATACTGTTGTGAGAAAAAGCTGCCGCTAATATAACAACTATCTAATGGCAATACATCCTATGAAGGGCTTTCTAAATACTGTACTTATGACAGTTGAATCTCAATGTATTACAGTGCATTTGGTTGGTTAGCCAGAGCCATATGCAGTCGTTAAGTGCCAAGGATCATCCCAAGAGTTCAGATAAATCCCAGCAATGTAATTATAACATAAAGATACAAAGTCAACAAACACCTACTGTAGGTGGTACGTTGCATATCCCACTTTTCCAGCCCCAAGTGCCAATCCAAATGCTTGACAGTGAATATTTCGCATGCACCAACATCATGGCACACTGACAGTATGTCAGGAGGAGGCAACTCCTGACAGGAGCTTGCATGGACTCCCGCTACTGAAAAACATCTCATCAGGAGCATTCAGGTTTACTGTATGTGTCTCGCTCAAGACCCACAAAAACCTTCCCGTAGACATATTGCTGCTGCTGCTGCCACAATTGATGTACAGTATATTGTTTATGTTCCATAGAGTTGTAGTCAAGACTGCCTAAACCGAGACCAAGACACTACTAAGACCAAAGGGTATCGAGACCAAGACAAGACCAAGACCAAGACCAAGACTGACCAAGTCAAGGCCAAGACCAAGTCGAGACCAAGACCGAGACCAAGTCGAGACCGGAAAAAAAAAACAGACTTGTGTTTAAGTTACATCAATACTGTGCTGCGTCATATATAAGGTTTTGTGATGAGCATGAGCTCACTGCTTGGTTTATGCACAAACCCCCTTGAGACCTCTACGTCCGACACCAAGACAAGACCGAGACCAAATACAGTCGAGTCCGAGACAAGACCAAGACCACGTAAAAGTGGTCTTGAGACCGGTCTCGAGTACTACAACTCTAATGTTCCATACAGTACATTTAGAGCTTGTAATGAATGTGTAATAACTGCATATATTATGTAATGTCACCCTCACAATAAAGGTGAATGAGGCACCCTTAAATGAATGCTAATGAAGGCTACATTTCCCTGCTAGCATGGAATTAACTGGACCAAAGGCAATATCAAGTTAGCAAGGTGATTATAACAAATAACCAACTTATTTGTTATAGGGCTGACAATTTAAATCCTGTGAACCACTTTGATGAACACTCATTTAGTTTTATTTCGTGACTTTTCTGGCACATAGAAAATGATCCCCTAGTATCTAGTATAGGTAATCTGTATTATTAGAGGAAGATAATTATGGAGGATAACTCTGAAATGCACCATTCTCTACCACAGTCTTTGTTGCTGTACGTTTCATCAGGGACTAGCGACGGCACCGCGTGCTTCACTCCAGATCCCCTGTATCCCGGTGCTCTGAATATTGTTCACAGTTGACTCGGTTGCTCTCACAGCAATATCACTACTGTATGAGGCCTTTTTCATCACCCTTGTTCTGGCCTTTAGCCGTTCTTTGTTTTCAGTTTGCCATTGGAAAAGCCCTACGGATTGAAGCAGTTAAGCTTTTCTGTATAGACACCAATATAATCCTGTGTTGTAATCATGGATTGTATTGTAAACGCTTTTTTTTTTTTTCCAAATGGCTGGAGGGAGCGAATAATAAAGAAATAGCAACCCACAAATCCATGCCAGGGAGAAGCTGTGACCCGCACAGCCGTGAAATACACTTCTTTATTTTGTCACCTTAAAGAGGTATGTTTTGTGAGAGTAAAAGTGACAGATTCTGTTTTCTGCTTGGCTCCCAGACATCGGCGCTGCCCATACAGAATGACAGGTGCATTTCCCCAAAAAGAGAGGCCGTAATGTTTTTCTCTTTAGCACTTGACAGTTTGCCTTCATCATAACATGAGCTTAAGGGGGTTGGAAACAGCATGATTATCCTAGCCCCCCAGCAAGGAATCGAATTCTTTCATGGGGAAAAGGAGGCTGTTAAAAGACCGTCGAAACGGGGGCTGATAAATCACCATACTAAGTGATTTTTTTTCTTCTCTAGTTGCCATTTCTCTGACCTCTATCTTTACATTGGGAGTGAAAAAGGTGTTATTCTTAAAAGGTTACCCCATCTATTGCATCTAGTTTGTTGCACAGAATTCCAAAAGCTAATGTAAGCTTTTTTAATCCTCTCCCTCTTTCTTAACAATACCTTATACATGTTCAGTGGACATATATATAACATTGAGACAATCTGAATAATTATTCATTAAAGTAGTCACTGCCCCTCCTAGAATCCATTATTCTATAAACAGAATATATTCATCAAGTTTTGCTGAAGTTTGAAAAGTCAAACCTTCTTCAAAACAGTCCATACGTTTGTTGATCAAGAATCTAATCAGCACAATCAAAGCGGATATCGAATCAATATAAGCAGCATGATTATCTTGTCATATAAACCATATACCACAAACAATATTAAAGTTTGTCAAAATCTAAATGAAGATCCTGATGAGAAGCATCAATACTGTTTTGAAATAAAGATACAGTGTCCATACAATGGACAAATGCTTGGACTATTACTCAGCTAAATAGTATGTGTGAGTCAACTGACAGATCAAGGCATTAACCACGGCTGCCACGGTTAGGGGTTTGAATCCCATTGATTCCTCACCCTTTGAATCCAGGCATCTGCCCCAATTGCCATGTAGAAGAAAGTGGAAGCTAAAACGTAGCTACTATTTATGCTACATGAAAGCTGCTGCAGGCAAGACTCAAGAGTTGTGAAGAGGGAGAGTTTTTGAAAGACTATGAAACCAAACAACCAAAAACACATCCCATCCCTCTCTGCTGCTCCCTCCCTATGTGTCTCCCTCATTGAGAAGTGTTGCATTTCGCCGACTCGTCATTGACAGGTAACATGTATTCTCAAAAACCAATCAGGGAAGAGATGCATGTCGTGATTGGTCAGAAACAAGCCAGGAGCGGCCCATTCACTCAGCGCATTTCACTCACTAACAGCTGATGGATGGCTTTTCTAACAAATTACAGTCAAATAACAGCTCTTGAATGTTACCTACAGCACCCTTAAGGTTCATTTGCATACATGTAATATGGATACGTGTAGGCTGACTGCACTGCCTCAGTTTCAGTTCACAGTCTATGCGTCACGATACATATTTTTTTTACAAATCTGTACAAAATACTCCATTGTAGCCTCCGTCGCATGAGTGAGTGCCGGCCAGAAGCATCCATTTTTTCAATGAACTGCCTGCAATCTCCCCTCGAACGGGGTCGAGGGGGATGCTGCCGCCAGTGGACTGAAGATGGAGATGCGAGCCCCTGACACCTGTCGCTATCGTCTGGGGTGAAGAAGTGGAGTCATCCTCCTGGGAGAGCACCCGCGACAGTGAAACAATCAACTAGACTGTCCGAATGCTTCCCCCTACAGAGAGGGACAACGCGGGACGTTCTCTGTGCTGACCCTCGGGGCTGAGCCGCCCGAGCAACAGCTGCTGACCGTGGGTGGCGCTCGAGGAAGGACCGCAGGCTCCATTAGCAGTTTCTTCTTTGAGAATTAATTAATTAAATCCTGGTCTCACAGCTATTGCATGATTCTATATTCTATATTCATACGTGCGTACATGTTGTGGTCAGCATTGCACCAGGCTGGTGTTTCTGTACCTTATCAAGAGCTAGAAATCAGCTAAACTTAAAAGCTCAACAATAAAGAGAAATGTTCAAGGCAAAAACACCAAATATTGTCTGATAACTTATTACTGTTATACTAACATCACATAATCAGGTTGATTGACATTTTATGGAAAATTTTAAAATCATTTTTTTTTTTGTGTGTGTGTTGGAGTATAATGTAGTCTCCCGTATTGAGAAGAGGGGTATTTTCTACTTGTGGGGCCTGTCGTCTCGGTCCCCTGTGTTCTCTGCTTCCTTGACGTGTTGGAGAGCATCTGTCACGACGGTCTCTGGTCGTTAGCTCGTCTGTCAGCCTCGGACAGAAGCTAGCTTGTCACCTGTCACTTTGAGCTCCGTATTCAATCTAGCAGTGTTCTTTGGAGACTCTCTGTCTTTGTCATACATGCCAATATTGATTCTGACATCCGGGGTGCTTTCGTTTCCCATTGGCCCTCCGGCATTGATTTTTTTTTATTTCCTTTTTTCTGGGGGGGTGTCAGTGCATATCCATGGAGGGGAACGTGGAAGGGGATGTAACCAGTGAAGAACGTGTTTTTTTTTTTTTATAAAATCTGTGCTTGTGTCACGTCAAATGCAAAGCACATCAGATTCCGCCGTATGTTGTGAATACTGGATGAATGTTATTCCAAATAGTTTTCTTCACCAGTCTGCAAATGTTCATGTTCGTGTGATGGTGAATCGTTACTGCCATTAATATTCGGAGCAAGATGCTCTGAGCTCACTCAGCCATTGCTACATTCTCGCCTCGACACAAACACGGGATTGTAAAGTACAATAAGGAAAAGTGTACAAAATGTTACATATTTAAATAACATAAAAAAACACCACAAAGTGCTGAAAATGGTGTAGACCGCAGCTCCACTGTGTGGCCGCGGTGTGCCACAGGTGCCAGTCTTGTAAATGGCGCACTTAGAGGCTGTTAGTGCGACAGCACACATTGGACTCTCACAACAGATAAGGTTCATCCAAACCAAAACTACACAATGTGGTGCCAAAAGAGTGTGCCAAACATTCATAGCCCGGTACCCCCATAGTATATGGGAGGTAATGTAGTAACACAACAAACTGTGCACTGGGGTGAATAGTCAGACACACACACACACACACACACACACACACACACACACACAAAGACAGACATGGAAGCTTCAAAGTCCATTGAAATAGCAACAGATAGGAGTTACCATGGCAACGCAAATGAATGGGCAGCTTTGACGCCTAATGCAAGGTCTGTGATTGTGGGCGATTGTGTGTGTGTGTGTGTGTGTGTGTGTGTGACTGACATTTAATATTGACAACTATGTGATAATCTGCATGGCTAAAAGGACGATAATTTATGTATCTAAATCCAGTTGGAACTATTTCTGCCTCAATCTTGCCTGATGATGTGGCACTGAGACATGTGTATTTTGATTCTATTTAAAGGGTAATTGTGACTAATCATCATTCCCTCATCAACATTTCTTCACAGGAGAAAATATTGTTCCACATATGCCATCTTATTGTTGCCAACATCGGAAACATTTGGCCCGTGGAAAGCAACAACATATAGGAAGGGCTTGTATGGTTCTTCAACTTAATTTGCTACTTTGACTCTGACATGACTACATGTGCTCTTTCCATTCATTCATTCATTTGTTTATTGATTAATTTGGTCAAACATACAGCACAAGTGAGCCCCATGACAAGGATTTGTACGTGGAAGGCAGGTTCTGACGTGAGCGGTAACTGCGATGAGAGGCCAAGCCACTCAGGCCATAGTGTGTGTGCTTGCTGGTTTCCACTAATGAGAACTGGCACTAAAGGTGAATGCAGCTGCCAGTGGCCCATTAGCCAGAGCATCTCACTCTGGGTCCAAAATAACTCTCTATCCATTTGTAGCCGGGGGCAGATGGTTGAGCAATCAGGGAACCAGGGGTGACCACAATGTGGAGTGCGTTTCTGTATGTGTATGAGTGGAGCTTATAGATTTGTGGAAATAGAGAGAGGGAGAGGAAGGGGCGAGATACATTGTGGGAGTGTGTTCTGGTGCACTGTTCTGATGTACAGAGCCAGCGACTTTTTTGACCATCAACTATGTGCAGAATAATATATGTCCGTATTTCTGTCTGTCCGTATGTTTGCATCTACAGTATGCCTTTCTATCTTCATGTGTCCTTGTTCCCTGTCGTACGTAAATGGATATTGTGTGCTTAATGACACAACATCAAAATGGAAATGTTAGCACTTCTGTATTGTGATATTTATGTCTCAGTGAGGAGTGTGTAACACGCTGCATGACAAATTATATTGATTCTCTAACTAATCCCCTCATCTTAAATCATAATCCAGAATGAAGTCAGGTTAATATGTCCCTCCCTTATCTCTCCCTCCACCACACGGAATCAGATTAAGTATGTACTCTCTGGATCCTTTTTGGAAAATATATACTGTGTTTTCGTTTGACAATGGAAAAAACTGCCGTATTTTATTTGATTATGTGTGGTGAAAAAAATGTACATCTCCTAGTAGAAATGATATCACTTTTCACTGTCACCCTTCATGAGCAGGCAGCGGGGTGGCGTTGGCACTGGCGTTTGACACAAGATGATGCTGATGAGACGGTCATGTGGTCTCCGATGATGCGCTGAGCACCGGGACAGCATCTGTCCTCCACCACACAGAGCAGGCCGCAGTTCAGCCAAGATAAGTAGAGCACAAAACCGTTCGAAAATGAAATAATCAGAGGGAAAAAAACAATTGATTTAACACAATGGTTTAATGGTTGTTAGTAAAAAAAAAGAAAAACTGTGAAAATTAATTTTAATGCAAATTCTGTCATTTATCAAGACCCCAGGGCAATGTGGCGCATTCACAGAAGTTATAGATCGCTCTGGGAAATGGAGAACGAGTAGTCCCAGAAAGTAGTCCAAGTAGAGAGAGAGTAAAAGTCCGCCAGCCTAGGAGAGCTGTCATTTATTTGGGCTCTTCCCAAAGCCAATGGTGAGGTACAATGTGCAGGTGAGAATCTAGATCATATGTGATGCAGCCTGCCGGATAGATGTTGTTGTTACGTGGTCGGAAATCTGAATTGAGAGTGAGGCTGTTGATGGATCATTTTGAAGTTCTGTGTGGCGCTGAGAGGTCCATTATGATCACATGTTCCTTGGGTCAAACATTGGATTATAAAACATTATAAATTATAATATATATATTATTACACATTATAAACATTGGACACCTCAACATCTGTGTGAAAATACTTTCTAGCTGGGTTCCTGGTGTGCCTTTGCCCCAAAAAGTTGGAAGCCACTGAGTTAGGCCATGGTGAGAGAACACATAGAGGACTTTACAGGAAGAAATTTAACAGCCAGCACTGTTGAAATTGCTGCAAACTGTAAGTTCCTTAAAAAGCGGGGTGAAAGGTCTAAGTGTGAGTGGGGCGGGAGGGCGACTGCAGAGGTCAGCTTGAGGAGACTGAGGTGGCCACCATGGGTTGCCTGGTTGCATTGTAGAAGTCCGGCTGCGGCTCACGGCTGAGAAATGGTGGCGCCTGGCCACCGAATCAGACAGCTAAGTAGCAGATGCTACCAGTGAGTAGTCGTTTGTCTCATGGTGATGGGAAGGAAGGTTGAAACAGATGCTGTCTCTGAAGGCCAATGTCTTTGGAGTGTAGTGTTGTAAGGTCGGAGGAGGGGCAAAGCAAGATGCCAAGTTAGAGTCCATACCATGTAGTATTTGGTTATGCAAGGAGGGATGAACACCAACATGAACACCACAATGTCTGGTGGGGCAGCTGGGGCTGCAGCTGACATAGGAAAAGGGCTGGTTGCTCCATGGGTAGCAGTATGGCGGAATGCAAGCAAGTCCGAACTGCAGATGTCTTCTAGGTGTGAGGCTGGATCCTACAGTGTTGAAGAGCAGAGATGAGTGAAAGTAGGATAACATTAGCAATGGTTTGGAAAAGCAGGTGATGTTCCAAGGATTAGATGTATTAATGTGGAGAGAGAGAGAGAGAGAGAGAGAGAGAGAGAGAGATGCAACGTATTGACATTTCACATAGTGAGGTCATCAGGCCAACCGGTAAAGTGGGCACACTGTTGTATAATGCTGAGGGAGGGATGCTGGGAAAGGAAGACAGGGGGATTTAATTCATGGGATGAGTGAAGGAAATACCTCACTGGCAGTCTGGACTTTGGAGGCGAAGTTGGTTCACCTCCAATTCCGTCCCTGTTAGAGTCATGACAACAGAGGGGATACTTTGACTTGGTGACTGGCGAGGAGTTCTAAACAGGGAGGAGGGAGAAACATCTGAGATTGATAGTCCCAGAGAGAATTCTACATCTGACAGATGGACTCAGATGGATATGAAACTCGTGATCAAGTTTCACGGCATGAGAATTTCAAGGTAAGTAAGCCGCCACAGGTGCAGTATTGTGAGTGAAGAATGGAACGAAACAAAGATAGAAAAGGGAGGAAACAAGTGATAGAAATTCCAATGCACTGGTCACCCAGATTTGAGCTAGTCTGCTATCAGATTTTAGATTATTCAGCTAAATTCTGATTTGAGATAATAATTGCAAATAAAATTGTGTTTTTCAAATAACCTGCCATGGCAGAATTTTGCGATGGCCAATCCACACCAGTCTCCACAATGGTCACTCCCCATACACTTTGGTTTGTTAGTATTAGATCTATCACCGTCCTTGATATTACTTCCCCCTAAATTTGAAAGTTTCCCTAAGAATGGCATATCCATTGTTTCCCTGAAGATGTTTGGTAAATGCTGCCAGAGTGTCTCATGATTATGCCCCATCAAACAAAATGCCATGCAGTGTCTTTCAGGAAAAATAAAATGTCATCAGTATGTAAAATCCTCCTTATTCTTGGATCAGGCAGTCTTCAGGGGGAAGTCGGCACAGAGACTGGGCCGGAAACCAGAAATCGAAAGGGGCAGAGTAATGCCTTGTTTCCTGTTTCGTTACGGAGATCTACCAAAGAGAAACTAATTCAAGCTTTAATTATTGTGTTTTCTACAGTGGCTAGTCTCTTGTGTCTGGGCTATCATCCCCCCCCCCCCCTTTGTCCCGGTGGTGGACTTGGCTCGGTGTACCGGTGGAATTAGGTCATAAGTGACACACTGATTGTATTTATTTGAACCGCTGGAACTTATTAGTATGCGGATCCTATCTGCATTGATTGAGTTATGTAGTAAGTCTTAAGCAAACTTTGAAACTAATATTGTACTTTGTTTTGTTTTGTTACCAACTTGGGTTAAAACAAGTCACTCTCAGACAACAAAAGAATTTAATTAATATACCAAAAACTAGGTTTAGCCTACTAATTATAAGATTAGCATTTAAGCGAGCAAGGCCAGAATTACCAAAGATGTTTACCGAAGCCTGTTTTTAGAGAGACCTGGCTATAAATTAGGCTACATTCATACTTATTTTGAAGATTCATATTCTCAGCATTTTTATATCGGTAATCTTTCTGAAACATGATATTGTGAATATGCTAAATGGATTTTAATGATTAATTAGCTCTATTTTTTAAATGTTTTATGAATGAAACTATGAAATAAACTACAGTGAAAAACCTTTGCCACAGGGACCTCTACTACAGCAATCCTAGAGGGACAATTTTCAAACATTTAACCCTATAACAGTATGGCCGACTCGAACGTCTATAACAGCATATACTTCATTATTTCCTTTGAGCTACAATTCCACACTATAAATTCTCGCTCTCATACGACTCCATTCAGGGGCTGTACAAAAAACTCCAGATACGAGGGGGACAACTGAGGGGGCACTGTAAGCACGAGGTGATGCTTGAAGAGCTTCTTACAGGGCTGGTGGTTGGAGGCAGCGAAAGGAGGCAGAAAGTAGTAGGCTAGCGTGACTAAGAATATCTGTGTTTGTGTTGCCTTTTTCATTTTATTGTGTTACTGTGTTAAATGTTTTGGATTGCCGACTCCACTCACTGCTTTTTTTTTGTTAAATATTTACGATCTGTTGGGGGGAGGGGGGTTATGTGTTTTGTTCTTTGTCATTGGTTCTTGTATTGGATTGTGAGTAGCTTTTTTTTTTTAAGAAAATTCACTAAATGTAATTTTACAGCGGTTTACAATTTCAGCAGGAACATGAATTGTAATTCTTATAGCCTGGAGACCTTCTTGATCATGTGACTTCACATTCTGTTTCGCTTCACGAATCGGTCTGACGGACCCCTCTGACATCATCAGCCACAACACAGTCCCTGATTGGCCTTGATTACATTGCAATTTGAGGAAATTGATATTGGCGGCAAGAGGTCCAGACTGATCCCTGTTTGCGAAACAGAATGCGAGGTCACATGATCAGGAAGGTCTTTAGGCTGTGACGCTAACGGAATGTGGTGTGATGCTGCACAGTGAAGTAGGTTGAGATTGAAACACTGCACTGTTCCATGCAGTACTTTTCTGCACTTATTTGGTATTTCACATGATTAGTCAAGTGAATTCAAAGATATGCAGATTTGTTGTCTGCTGAACCCATCATCGACGGCCATGCTAGAAACAGAAGAAAATAACCCCATCATCATCGCAGGCAGTCATTCCCTTGCAACCCTGCCCATGAGGCTGTGAAACACCAAGGGGAGACACCTTACAGAGAGCACCATCAGAGTTCTGGACTGGGTGGTTGGCACTAAAATATGTATCAGCAGCTTTCTCTTCAAGTGTGTCACCTGCAAGAAGCTTCACAGGAAGACAGAACAACATCAACAAGTAGCCCCTCTATTTACCTGTTGGTGTGGACGTTTTCAGGAGGACATACCATCAGTATGTCCTCCTGAAGTTATAGAGACAAGAAAAACCAGAAGTTGCATTAATGCCCTAAGAAGGTTTCTTGCCATCAGATCCCTGCAAAGCAAATACGCTCAGACCAAGGCACTAACTTCATTGAAGTTTGTATAGAACTCAAGATGGATAAACCAAGCTCCAGACTGTGAAGAACTATCTCCCAAGAGCACAACTGTACTTGGGTATTTAGCCCAACACACTTATCCCACATGGCATCGCCTATCGCATCCTAGGCTGCATGCTCCTCCAAGGTGGATCATCGCATCTCAGACATGAAGTATTGATTATCCTCATGGCTGAGATTGCTTCAGTGATGAATGCAAGGCCCCTTGTTCCAGTGTCCTCAGACCCAGAGTCTCCTCTCATCCTTACTCCAGCTATACTCTTGACCCAGAAGACCTGCATTGTCCCTTCCCCTCCATGTGACTTTGGGGTAGGAGAACTTTTCAAGGAAGAATGTAAATTTACATTTACATTTAGGGCATTTAGCAGACGCTTTAATCCAAAGCGACTTACAAAGAGTACATTTGTCAGAAGAAGGTGCAACATTTCATTGCTGCCAATACAGTAAGAAAGTCCCCAGAACAAGTTTCAAGCATTTCAATTGCTAGGTTAACCATTGCTAGTTTACAACATCTCTGACTAAGTGCAAGATTACAAAGAGCGATTAAAGTGCCAAGACGTACAACAAATAAGAGCATGAGGGTAGGGGTTTTTTTTTTTTAAGAGGATGGATGTTATGCTATGTAAATGGATTCATGGTTTAGCAGACACCTTTTGGAACAGGTTACAATGGGAGTATCTCCACACACTTCAAACTTGTCACAAGTGGCAGGACAAGAGGCCCAAACTCCAAGAAGGAGACACTGTTTAAATGAAGGACAGTTAAACCAAGAGTGGCCCAGTGGCCCAGTGGCCTATGGCCATCGTTGTGAAGACCCTTCCAATCCAGGACAGGATTTTGAGGAAAGGAGATCTGAGTCATGAAGGAAGGCACCCAGAGGTTTATTTAGACTTGTTAAAGACCCCAGGCGGGGACTGTTCTGGACTCTATTACACATTGTTTTTATTGTGAATTTTATTTTGAAGTATTTCCTCTCTAGACTGAAAATACAGGAAATAGTACTCTTTCTCTTCGCAATCAATCCATGTGTGACTTCCATCAAAAGGTCATCCTCCTCCATCTTTGTTCTGATAACTTAATACACACAATGTCTTCACACAATATTTCAGATCATTAGATCTATATTGACAACATGATTTGAACAAGGTTTGTGTAGTGGATATGATATATGTTATGTAAGATATTTAGAACAACTTTATGTTACCCTTTGCTATTCTTATGCTATGTCTTACCTGCCTGAATACTACTTGCATCAAAGTAAGAAGTAAGAATCCTACTATTAGTAAACAGTAATTATAGTAACAGTATGCAGTATAGTTACCTGGAAATGTTGGTTAGCTCCTATTTTGTGCACCTGCATTAGCACTTTGGATATTGTATACTAACCTTCGTAATACTTCCACATCCATCCTGTCATCCACAGTTCCAATCTGTCATTGTATCGTTTGCAGTTGAGGGTGATATGAATGTTTACATCCAAAATCATATTCAAGTATGCTTGTTTTCTCAATCTAATCTCTACCTCTTACTTTCTTACTACATTGTTGGAGATTTGGTTTACCAATCTAGCAACCACCTCTCTACCAGCCATGTGATCGGTGAGTAGTTTGAGATTGAAGCTGGGTTTTCCGCTAGCTGTGTATCCTTCTGCTATGCATGAGTGGGGCTGGGAGGAATGTATCCTGCCACACTTCTTCTCTCCTCGGTTGTTGTGGGTGTTGCCACTGTTCCATCACCAGGAACCACAGTATTAACAACGGCGTGAAGATGGGGATGCTGAGGGTGCTGCATTAGCCCTGTTTGGCTTTTTGAGTGTTGTACTTTAAAATTGTACTTAGAATTTATCTTTGATTCATGAAATACCTTTTGTTTTCTATGGCTATTCATTTGTTAGTGGAGGTAAATGTACTGTCAAATGATTATGGTTTTATTGGGGAATAGACCTACATTACATTTTGAATCACTGAATTGAGGTTCCTGGGCACGTATGTATGTGTGCATGTGTTTATGTGTGTGCACAGGCGGGTGAAATCACAATCAATTTGTTCTGGATGAATCATAGATCTTCTATCTATGCCCATGGATGGCTAATAACAGAAACATGTGTTCAATATAATTTCCGTAGTTCCAAGATGAGTTGAAGAAGCAACATTATTACAGCAACATTGCTGGGAAAATGACTTGGTAGAGCTGTAATGCTCCAGCTGTGACACACTCTGTGAATAACAGTCAGAGGCTGAAGCTACCTGGCTCCTCAGTCCTCATGAAGGCTGTGAACAGCAAAATGAGAGTGATATTGATTGGTCGCTGTATGGGGGCACCCCTTTTGTCTTGTTGTGTTGCTGTACACTGCCAATAAACACCTTCCTAACCACTGGACTCTTCAGTCCATGGGTATTGTGGACTCGTTGGGAACCCTCTGTGTATGCGTGTTTGTGTGTGTATCTGTATGGTTGTTTGTTTGTGTATGGGGGATGTGAAACCATGCATGGGATGTCACAAAGAAAGAACAGATTCATGATGAAGTATGTCCCTGTATAAATATGTATCGCCATTGTCATGTCTCAAAATATACAGTATATATACAGTATACTTGAAGGTCCTAAAGCAGTAGCTTGTTATTGGGCTGTGCAAACGGTTAATGTCAATGTGTCGTAAAAGCTATGAACATGTTATATAATTCATGTGAATATAAAATCTAGGATTGGTCCGTACCAACTATGTATTGTAAGGTTTATGTGTGTCCATCAGGAGTGCCTGAAGCACGGCTGCATTTTGAGGTTGGGTGATAAACGTCTAAATTGTTAACACTCGCACACACACACACACACACACACACACACACACACACACACACACACACACATACACACACACATACACACACACACACACACACATACACACGCACACA
>OMKI01006436.1:2023-17023 GCA_900302315.1 Phycis blennoides
GGGGGGGGGGGGTCTGGATCTGCATCCTCACCACTGGATGCTCAGCCCTGCACACTGCACCCTTTAAGAACATATCAACAGTGAGTAAACCCCAAGGAGAAAGATGTACCATGGCTATTTTTAATCCACTCTTTATTGCAGTCAGTTCAACCTAAAAGATACAGCTATGTTTTTTTCTTTCGTTTGAAAGGATTAAAGAGAGGAAAAAAAACACTTTATGCAAAATATTTACAAAAACTGGCAATGCACAGCATATTCAGCGAGTATTTTTTTTTTTTTTGATAAACAAATATAAATAACTTTTCACATAGGAAATTCAAGAAAACATTTATAGGACCAACATAACATAAGTGAACACACTGAAAGTCAAAACTAGTAAAAGAGAGGAACAGAGATTAGACTCCGGTGACAATAAACAGGTTTAGTCAGAGCTGGTCTAGCACCAGCAAAAAAGTGACCCTTATATTTCCATTTCTTCCCATAAACCCTTCATAGAAAACAGAGGACACTGTAAACTGAAGTAAAGATTGTGATGCTTCACGTTAGTAGAGTACATAATCCGACTCGTCTTCCTATTTTGTGTTGCGTCGAGGGACATGAAGATTAGATTTATAAGGCCTTCTCTGTAGCTCAGAGGATTAATTGCTATTGATTTCCAGCATTAGTATTTCATCAAATTAAGATTAAGGGATCAGCCCCGTTGAAGAACCAATCCAGGTTCACAAAAGCCAATAGTTCCCAAAGGCAAGTTATTAGATCTAAAGTGAAAAAAAAAAGTGGACAAAGAAAAAACGGTATTGTTATTGTCACCCATCTTCTGGCCTTCACCATGAGAGGATATGTAATGACAATGAGTTATAGTGGCCAACCGTGAGACGGGTGGGACTAACACAACACCAAGGATGCTACAGGATATAGCAAGGTATAAATAGGATATGATAATACAGGATATAAGTGGGCCTGGAACTAAGTGCTAGCTTAGCGTCGTACAAGGTAACTCCACTGCTTCAGGAACAAGTCAGTTCTGACATGACTGCAGCTTTATCCAAGTCTGAAACCAAGGACTGGAACTAAAATCAAATATATAATGCACGTTGTACGATATGACAAGTTCAAAATGACATCTGGTCAAAACTTATCGTATAAGTAGGCCGATCTTAACCATTTTCTCCTTTAGGTTTTGTTAAATGTTATCCTTCCTAGCTCACCATACTCAAGCCCAAATGAAATTAGTTATATTTTATGAAAGCCAGTCTGGTAACGTTACAAAAAACTTAATTGCACAATTCCATCTGGAAATGCCATTACTCCCATCTCTCTGTTCATGATGTTTAGCCATATGTTGTTGTACATGTGCATCTGAAATGTGACTTAATGTGACCTTCTCTTCCCCTGTAAGGGTTTGTTTGTGGTGTCAAAGAATGCCAACCCCTTGGATTTTAACTTGGGATCATTTTGAGAAGCCATTGTGGCATTAATTCTGAGATCTATTGATGACGTTGGCATTATAAACCGCCAACTACAAGGGTCGGCTATGGCTGGTCAAGGTGAGGCTCAATGGTAGTCAAATCAAAAGGCAAATAAAGAGTCCTTGCTATCTTTGTTGTGACTTAGCGATGATAACTAGAAATGTACAAACATGTAAAAAGTGTGTGTGTGTGTGTGTGTGTGGGGGGATATTTCAATGGCAACACTATTCCCTTTGAGTCCTATAAAAACGAAATGTTGCTTACATCTTAGTTGGGCCCACTAATCTACTGAATGTGTCGTTTTGGCTAGAGATGCTCGGTGACCATGTTGGTCTCAGCGATGCCTGTACTTACATCGAGGAAACTCCCTGCTGCGTCTCTGCGGCTCGCCTCTCGTCTAGCTCACAATCTGTCTCGTCTACAAAATCTTCAACCTCCATCTTTACTGTCTGTATTGCCTTCTCAGCTGCCACAATCACCTCCCTTTCTTCATTTTCCCTGCTGGTCAGCTCTTCTCTGCCTTCGCTGATGGGCCTGCTCTGGGCCCAGACCTGACAGCTCCTACGCGTGGAGTCTAGCCTGGTGAATGCACCCTGGTCCTGCTCGCTAGGTGGGGCCAAGCGGTTCTCCCTCTCTCCCTGACCCGGCAAGGGCTTCTCTGCCCTGTGGTTCCCGGATGAGAGTCCACACATAGGAGACCTCCCCGGGCTATGCTTTGCGGCAGAGAAGGGGTTGAGTACAGAACTGGACATGGCTTTTACGGATGTCTCTGGGTAGTGGCGAATGGGCACCGTGGGTTGGCTGCTTCTTGCGGATGTCCACAGAGTGACAGGAGTGTGTGGTTTTGGGTTGATCCTCGCCCTGTGATAAGGTGTGGCCGCCGCTGACGCCGTCTCGTTGAGACTCGGGGAAATGATATGGGAAGAAGGCCGACTGGGATGCACAGGCCTGGCATTAGTGATGGGCAGTCCCAGGCTTTGACGCCACTTCATCGCATCAGAGAAAGGCTGGCCGGCACTGGGACCCGAAGAGGGACGAGCTCTTGCCTTCTCCAAATTAGCGTTAAAACTGGCATTAGCACTCCCAGTGGTAGGCCTCAGTTTTTCTTGTTTCACAATGCCGTCTCCATCCGCGTGCTGCAAAAGAGAAGGACTCCGGGACAAGAGCGAAGGGTGACAGGTAGACCCGATCGTCAAAGGAGTCAATGAGGACAGGCCGTCCACACACAACTTGCTTTGATCAGGTCGGCGAGTGTTCTCTGGTGTTGGAATTTCAGCCAGCTGACTTTCCAATTTAATCGCTTTTTCTGGTAGCTTTGTAGCGATGCTGCAATAGACTGGTACATCTCCGTCCTTGTTTTTAGTCTCTGTGGGGGTAACCTTTGCTTTCTCAGCCAGGAATTTACGGATCTCTTGTTCAATGCTGTCATCGCTGTCCACTGAACTACTGTCTTCAGTTCCTTGAACAGCGCTGTCGTTGGTATACAGCAACACAACATTTTGACTTCCAGTGCCCACTGATTGGTCTGTTCCTCCTGCTCCACCATCATCTTTCCTTCTGGTAGTTTGCTTGTGTGGGGATGTGCTTTTCCTACTCACTTTAGGCTTCTCGCTCATCTCCCTGTTTTTCATGGGAGATTTTTTCAAAGCCTCCTTCTTAGAAACAGGGTTGAGTTTAGGTCTTTTTGTTGGAAAGCTGTCACGAGGCTCTGGATCCTTGAGGCACTTCCTTGTTTTTAGCTTCATGTCTCTCGTCTTTCTTTTCAACTTCCTCTTGGTCTTGAGCAAGTCTTTAATGGCCGTGTCCAGGTCCTCGTCACTATCTAGAGAGCTGCTTTTGTCTCCTCCTCGCTTGGTCTTGTCGAATTCAACAGAAGATTGCGACAGCTCCACCTGCGAACAGACAAGGGAACTTGATCCTTCCCCGTCTTCCTTCAAAGTCAGCTCGTTCTTCCTTTTGGGGCTTGTTGCTGGCTTCTTGCAGTCTTGCGATTTCTGTTTTCTTCTCTGAGTCAGTGACAGTCTCAGAACCTTCTTCTGGACCAATTCTGGTTTTCCCTTTGCCTTGTCCGGTTCATTCAAGCTAGCTGGCAGTGAGGTGAGCACGACAGTAGTTTGAGGCTGTTTTTGCATTTGGGCCTTCTGCTCAAGGAACATCCGGATTTCTTGTTCAATCCCATCTTCACTGTCAATGGAACTGTCACTACTTCCATCCACAGCAGTAAAAGGGGCCGACAACGTCTCGTTTGGATTGAAATTGTTGATGCCGACAGAAGCGCTGAACGCTGCAGGCATTACGGCCTTTGAAATGTCTAAAATTGCCTCGGCACACATGAGCTCTGCGGATGTAGTCTTTGTAGTGGTTGGGGAGGGAAGCTTAAAGGGTTCTTCGTTTAGCAGAAGTGCCCCATTCCCATTACTGGCGGAGCTGCCAAATAATGTGCCTTGGGGTAGGAGAACAGACGACCGAGGGGGGCCAGATTGCAGATTCTTATTTTTACTTTTCTTTTTGGATTTCAGTTTGTTTCTTTTGTATGTTTCAGTTTGTTTCTCTGTGTTTGTACTACAGAGAGCCTGTATTGGCAACTTAATGCTCTGCCGTTGCTTGTGCAGAAATGGCTTGAGCACACTTTTTTCTTTTAATTGCTCCAGCTGGTAGCAGCGAATGGCCTCTTCAATCCCGTCATCACTGCTGGAGTCGGAGAGGTCCTGCGATGTAAAGGAGTGGGAGGCGTCTTTGCCTCTGATCTGCTCGTCTTTCTTCTCCAACTGGTACTTTTGGATGGCCTCCTCAATCCCATCGTCGCTACTCGAGTCCAGTGAATCTCTCTCTTGTTTGACGACGACCGGGTCTTTCAGCTTCTTGTAGAAGTCGCTGGCCGTTAGGCTTTTGGGTTCTTTGGATGGCACCCTTTTGGTTGTCGTACTTCTTTCCATTTTCTTCACCAGGTTTTCTTTAAAGGGCATTGGATTGATGGAATTATTCTTCGTCATTGAACTCTGAACCGGTGCCATGGTGGTTTCAACTTCAGGGATTTTTGAAAACTGGTTGCTGACACTTAAGACTACATTGCTGTCGGAATGTTGTTTAGAAATCTCAGGGACAGGAGTGTTCTTCCTATGAACTTTGGATGGCTGAAGGATGTTGGTGGACGGTCCTGCCTTGCGCTTATGACCGTCCTTTTCCTTCAGGTACTCCAATATAGCCTCCTCGATGCCTCGGTCCACACTGTCATCACTGTCGGAATCCTGGCTCTCTGACTTGATTGGAAACGCTGTTTGCGTTTGTCGGTTTTCAGTACCGGATCCTGTGGAGGATTTGGATCCTACCAACGGATCCATTCCAAACTTGCAGGCCTCGAGGTGCACTTCCTGTCCCGGCAACACGTTTCCTGCAATCTCATCACCCATGTCAATTGAGGACTGGGTGCTCCTCAAGCTTTTAATGATCATCTGGACCTTATCCTGGATGTTGGCGTCACCTGTGGACAACTCACTGTCAGAGCTGTGTAAGCCGTGGAGGCTAAAGTCTGGGGGTGGGCCACAGGTCCTCCATTCTGTATGAGTTGCTGCAAATGGAGGCACATTCATCAAGTACATTCTAGTGGGCTGGGGTGGGTCGAATCATGGGAGTGCTGGCGCCTCCACTCAGAGTCCCATTGTTCAATCTGTGAAGAGAAAAATAATATACTGTATATCAGGATGTCTTGTTTTGTAAGTCAATAAACCTATGACTTATTTACATACCTTGTCTAAACCTATAATTATGAATTACATGTACGGACATGTTTCAGCTCCATCATTGTTGTTTTAATATTAGACGTGCAAATGTAAACAAAACTACCACGGCTTTGCCTGTGTTGGATAAGGTCAAAGATCTTGAACAGGGAGGAAGGAAAGAATTGTTTAAACTTTAGTTGTCGTTATATAGTGTCTATTGTGCGTCTACTCTACAAAATGACCAATTGTTGTTTAAATAACTTAGTCTTTGTAATAAGTGTATAATCAGTGAGTTATTCTACAGTGTTTTTAGCGGTACCAACACAGATCTTCTAGGTAATACAATACGTTTTTGGATTACTAGTTGACTTATCTCAAAACATGTGAATACTGGCATTGGTTTTATGTTACTTGTACTGATGATGAGACCAGTAAAGATAGTAGTATAGTAACATTCACATTTTAGAATAGCTCAAAAATTATATTTGACCTCAAGCAAATATAAAATGTCCACATGATGTCCTGCTGCTGGTAAATAAGCATCAGCCAACCTTTAGGTAATAAACCCATACATTACCCTAAATTACTACTAATGGTATTCCTGAAAGCAATTTATGTTCTACAAATGATTCTACACTTATGTTTCCTACCAATGTAACGCTGGGATAATTAGGGGCCATATTAGAGGTCTACATCACAATGGGTTACTACTGATGCTGCCACTGGAGGGGAAATGTAATTCAACCTGGATGCAAAGTGGGTATCTAACAAGTGTATTAAAAAGGCACAACCATGGTAACTAATGATTAAACAAACACAATGGTATCAAGCGACATCTTGTGGCAACATCATACTGAAAAAGGTTTGAGGTGCAAAGCATTCAAATGAGCGCAGTGCCATCGCTGGTTTTATATTCTGTCTTTATCATTATCTTAATTAATAAACGTATGCAATTTAGAATGAAACATAGCAAGCGTTAGTATAGGCCTATACATGTTTGTTCGTATATCCGTAAGAAGTCCTACAACTTTGCCAATGTGCTGCAGCAGATAGAGGAGGATCTAACCGGGGTCCACCTCGCGTCCATGCCTGGTCCTCCTGGAGACAGCGACTATGTGAGCACTCACTGCTCAGAACCTGCTCCTGGGCAGGGGACAAGTCCTCCAGGAGTTCACCTCACCACAAAGTACACATCTAATGTCATCCCACCGATTGATCCTGCACATGTTGAGGATCCCTCGATGAGGAAGAACCCAACACGAAATTAAATAATGATGCGAGTCAAACATAACCGATTGTTTTGACTGCGTTTCCACCAACAGAGTTCTGCCTGTCCCCGTTCCGCCTGTCCCCGTTCGCCTGTCCCCGTTCCGCCTGTCCCCGTACCACCTGTCCCCGTAGCCCCGCCGCCTCTCCCCGTCGCCCCGCCGCCTGTCCCCGTAGCCCTGCCGCGGCCCGGGGAGCTCCGCCGCTCGGCGTGGCTCTTCAGGAGACTCCGCAGAGCGACCATGTTTCTCGGCCACGGCCGTACGGAGTAGCCCTGCGATACCGGTCGGTGTCGACCCGAAACGGAGCGAATAGTGGACATGGGGTGTCCACGGCGTCGGGAGGCGGACATTTTGGGCATTTTAAACCCGGTGGCTACGCAGGACCCCGGGACCACCAGCAGCACGGCCGCTCGGTGACTCGGAGGACTGTAGCGGGCCTGCCTCGCTGCAGCCCCGGCGTCTCCCCCAGCGAGGAGAGCCTTTGTATTGTAGCGAATACTCCGCATGAAGACACCGCAACACACACATCCTAAAAACACCGACACGTCCGTGTTCCACTTACCTTCGAGTGGCTCCAGAATGGTCCAGGGAGAGGAGTCGTCCTCAGCGGTAAACACGTCGCCAGAACCTCAGCAGAACGCGTCGCTGCTCCGGTCCACACGCCGCGGACACGCGCCTGCCCTGGAGCTCCCGGGGCCGAGCCCCCTTCTTCCTGCTCCGGGGGGCTACTGGCCCGACCACGGGGGGCCCCCACTGGACCCCGGGTGGATATCTGTGGATGACAATTAAGACGGGTTGTTATTGATCATTCAAAGCTCATCACTGCGGATGTGTATGAACTACAAATGTAGTTTTTTTTGTTTGTTTTGCCCTTTTGTAAGTGTTAATGGCTGGACATTGTGGTAATCATTCTGACCTGTGGACTTTGTGTGTGTGTGTGTGTGTGTGTGTGTGTGTGTGTGTGTGTGTGTGTTAGAAGACCACGTAGAACTTCAATTCTGTTCTGTATGTTTGGATGATATTATCGTCATTCTAATGAAAGCGTTTTACTATTGTTGTGTTACAGACCATTATCCACAGTGTCTCATCAGCCCCTCCAGGCCTGAAATTTAAACATGACCCAAGAACAAGGCAATTAAATAAAATAAACCTAAAAAAGTAATCTAAAACCTTCTCTTTAGGTGATAAACCGACATGTCCCTTCCCACTATCTGTGGGCAGAGGTGAACACAAACAGGAGAACCAGCCCCATAATGTGTTTGTTTCCAGCTTCAGTGTCTGATACAGCTTCACTTCAGGTGTGCTTAAGACAGGAACTCTACTGTGTCCCCGGGTTGCTATCGATCGCACCTCATCCAATTAGCATCCATCCCCGTATTACGCTCATTTGTTTGAGTTTATCTGGAGGCCGGAGACATCCCCTTATTAAAAAGATGCATAGCTCAGGTGGGGTTAAGCCAATAATGCAAGGCATTGATTCTTCTGGGTAATGAAACTGTAAGGAAGGGTCAAGTGGTCCGCATGGTTTCTTGTTAGGAGACTATCATTTGGAACACCCAAGGATTGATAATCGATGTGATTCTGGACAGAATAATTATCACACAATCTTTAATCACTCTTTAAACACCCTCTTGCACAATTGATCATGTTCTCATTTGTTGAGGATTTAATCATAATTACACAATACTCCATCAACAATATGGAGCAGGCCCACACACACACACAGCACCCACACACTCACTGTGCTACTTACTTACATTAATAAATATATAAATACATACATGCCATTTGGTGACTGCGTCTCACAGCAGTACCTGAGTGGTCACCCGAGGCCGAGTCAGGGAGGACACAGTTCCAAACTCCCAGCCTTTGCAAAAAAAAGTCACCGCAGAGTTGAGTCAGCTCTGGCCTGCCCTCATACCCCAAGCTGAATGGCCCGGGACCGGGGACTCGTCTCTCTGGCTGGGACCGTCTGCACTGACCCCTTCATCTTAACAGCTTCTCTAAATTGGGTTTTGTCCCCTCAAACCTTTTGGCCATCCCTGTTGTGGCTCCCTGTGGACGTGGCAGCAGCCAAATCGTCTGAAGCCTGATGGAAACAGGAGGGTCAGAAATACACACGCAATTACAAATGAAATGTTTAAAACTGTGAGTGTACTTACTGTCATCAATGTATGTATGTATATTATGTATATTATGTGAATCATATATTCAGACCAAAAGTGCATTAGACCAATTCGGCCTATACAATACACACAATTTTTTTCACTTTTAGATCACATATTTTCGATGTATTGTGTGTGCCGACATCATGTACACAATGTGTAAATGATCCCTAATTCAGAAATTGCTATTAAAATAAAACACCTAAATGCTTGGACCTTTCAGAGATGAATGGCTCTCCTCGGCCTCCCCAATCCCTCGGGAGCATCACAAGTATTTGGGCATCTTGCTCAAGGGGCTCATCAAAACGTTTTGGCTTGAGGAGCCTATAGGGAACTCAACCAGTAGCTCTTCACTTGACATTTTGTTCTGCATTCTGAGCAGCTACGGTTTACGTAATATGCCCTGCTTGTTCGTTATGTATTGCACCACAAGATGGCAGTGTTGATCTGCTAAAGAAAGGAAGTACATGTACGTAGCTATTGCTTTTTATACCCACTTGTGCAGGGCTCGTTCGGATCGCGGCTGTTCACAACGGGCGGTATTGCCCCTCACCGCTCATCCAAACAACCTCACAGTCGACACGACGCTGCCTCGGGTCTTCAGCAATACAGCCGCGCTGTGAAGTCCAGCAGATGAACGCTTGTTTTGAAAACCAAAGGACAGACATGTAAACAGAGACTCCTTCCAATTCAGTTAGATTGCTATGAAATAATTAGTCCCACATGTCCCATGTATGTATGTATGTATGTATGTATGTATGTATGTATGTATGTATGTATGTTTGTATGTATAATGAACTCGTTCGTTTATTCAGGTGTATGGGCCTACCCATAAGGCACAAACACAGAAGAGTCAAAGAAGTGCTGATACAGCAGCTAAGTGGACCACAGTGTAATGCACTCTATTCCCCAGAAGCCACAAGGAGACTCTAGTGGCCCATCAACCTCTCAAGGTGGACGCAGTGTCACATGTCCACCCCCTAGGCCACGCCCACCAAATACCCCTCCATCACCCCCCCACAGCAGAGTCAGGGTGTCCAAACGTCCTTCAGGATGGAATTGACCATTAAGGAACAATAGCTAATGCAGTGATAAGCATTAACTTATGTGCCTAGTAATCGATTACCGATGATGTTCAGGTTAACGATGGTATTCATTTAAATATTACATATTGGATTAGGGTAAACTTAACCCCAACTCTTACTCTAACCCCTATGCTAATTGTACATAATAATTCTGATTACTGCAATAATTACTGTGAATTAATGGTTCATTAATGTACCCTATATTGCAGTGGCGCCCCGAAGGGGTGGCCAGGGGGGTTGAGGGCACCCTGATACAATCACTGCCTTATTGTAAAGTGACAGATCGATATATCACAGGTAGACCAGCTATTTAAAGTCTTTATGAATATATGGAAGACATATTCAGTACACCAAAGATCCCACTATCGCCCTCTTGTGGACATTTATATATTAATTCATTTCATTTTTATTCATTCATTTTATATTTATTGTATATGCACCCTTACGGTAAAAATGGAAAGGCAAACAAATCAGGGAACAACTGATCTTCAGAGAAGGAACAATGCAGGGATCTCCCAAATGCACCAATATTACAATTACAACTCCCCCATTTATTCAACCTCCCCATGAAAGTGGATATGGTGCAGGGCTCTGTGCAGGTGTAAGCTATACATATTGCCCTTCATGTGTTTTCCTTTCCTTTTTCCATCGCTTTCTGAAATATTGCACTTGGCGATGTGGTCCTATCATGGCTGTCTAAACTGATGGCCCTTGGGGGACAGAGCCTTCGTCAGTGCTGCTCCAACCCTCTGCAACTCCCCGTCAGACACTCTGACTCACGCCCGGCACTCAGAACCCTCCTCTTCAAAAGGACACACAAACCTGACCAGATCTCCCAAAAACCACCACTCACCTGCTTATCATGGCCTCTTTGTGCTATTGTTATTGTAGATAACAATTGAACAAGTTATCGATGGTCCTCTTCATTACCCCCTGTCCATTTGACTGTATGCAGGTTATGTAAATATATCCTTTTTCCATTAACACTCCATATATGTTTGTTAAACGCATATGAAGTGTATTTGTTTGAACAAAGCCATAAGAATGATTGTGAATAAAATGTGTGAGGAGACATCTCAGTTTGTGATGGCCTGTCCCTGGAAATGTCCCAGTTCTCTAGAAATTTGACTGCTAAAATATAAAAATACATGTTGGAAAGGCAAAAGTTTTTGGTTTGCTGATGGATTTACATTTTGAGGCAGTCGTTATCCTGGTGTCTGATAGGCTGTGATCTCACTATGCAGGGGTCCATCTATAGAGGTTATACCATCAGCAGGCATGGCCCGTCATTAACAGCACAATACAGAAGCATTCCCTATCGAGTAGCCTACTTTGGATGGTTTACTAAAGCTTAAAACACATCATAGTAAACTATTGGACATGTACTACAACGGGCCTACTACATTGACCACGATCAGGGCAGGCTGAATAACATCAGATATTTTGTTCACATACGCTATGGACAGCCAAACTGCACACATCTGGTCACTTTATCAATAAAACGACCTGCTCCAGATATTTCCCTGACATTCGTGCTCTGAATGTGTCACACGCGTGTGAACGCGTTCCATCGGGTTATTTTCCAAATCGCATCCATCTGTTCCAAACATTCACCTTTTCCATGCAGCAGGGGAAGACCAAAGGGCTTTTGTTCCTGCGATGGAAATAAATGATCCCACCGTTGCTTCTCCCACAGAGTCCCTGACAGATCCCCAACGTGTCCCTGACAACCTGACAACCTGCTCTGGGGACGTTCCACGGCAGAACGCGCCTCATTACGGGTGAAAAAAAAAGAAAACCCTGCATTGTTCTGGGCCGACCACCTCCCGGCGGGCGTTCGGCGGCGCCGTGTGGCTGGGGGATAACGTGAGGCCCGTAATACCGCGGGGACGCGCGGCATCAGCTCGCTAATTAGCTCGCACTAGGCAACGTTCATTCAGGTGAACGGCTGATTTATTTTTTGTATTTTTTTTTTTTCGTCGTGAAAACAGAAAGAAAGTTTCGAGACGCCAGGGGGAAGGCAAGGCGTGCGACAGAGGCAGGTCGATTTGATCACAGCCTACTACTGTAGGCCTAATGTGGGGTTTAGGGGGCTTAAATGTGTCTCATGAAAGAAAGTCGATCATTAGGAAAACCGATACACAACTTGAAGTATAGGCCTAGAAGTGGACACGCCCAGAACCAGACCTCAGGACTTGGTAAAACGTCCTTTTAATTCAGTTAGAAATATCTGAAAACAGCAAAACTAAACCAACTATTTATTGCTCTTTGTGTGGACGGATTACATATTTTTTGACAGCATCAGAGGCGCTGAAATCTCTGTCAATGTTTAATATCATTATAGGATATCAGACATATTCAAGACATTTATTTTGATCTGATTCTAACAAATCGCCCACCTCTCAAATGTGGCACCATTACTATTGATGGAAATTAGAAGATATTCTGCTGGCCTATTTCTTGACAGACCGAAGGAAAATGTTTGTTTAGTCGATCTGACTTGCAACCATAATTCCCCTATGGATGCTGGAGTGGAACTGGAGTGAAAGGTTGTCTCTAAAATATGCATGTTGCACTAGAGATTGTGGTGGGTGAGTGTGTGTGTATGTGCGTGTGGGTGTGCGTGTGTGCGTGTGCGTGTGCGTGTGCGCGCGTGCGTATGGAGAGTGGAGGAGAGCAGAGCTACGAGGTTTTCAGCAGAAAATCCTGAACGTACCCAAAATCCCCTTCCATGATCAGTGGTGCAGTGGAAACCACCACAAATACCATGAGTTCAGAATTAGTAGGCTGCTGCGGTCCTACAGAGACACGTTACACTCCTGTCCATTGCTTTTATTGATTCGACTAATGCAGCGCCACATCGACTCCGAAAAACTCCATAAAAAAAGTGATTTGTTCCATGCATATATTAGCATCGAGCCAAACAGGAAAACAGTAACCCAACTCAAACGTACAGATGGGAATCTAAAAATCACACATATTTTAGTGGGATAGCATCATTTCTCTGTGCGCTGCCAGCCCTGTCTGCGGTTGCTATGGTGACAACACACTGGTTCCACACTGGTTCAGGTTCAGACTCTAATTTTGCAGTGCATGTCGGCCTACGGTTGGGTTTGAGGACAGCCTATATGGTCTATGAAAAAAAGAAGATAATCCGATCAATCTCAAGGAATTTCACTCTTTTGCTTTTTTTACGTTTGAGCCTATTCAGTTTTAGTATTATTCTGAATGCATATATCTTCCTTAAACTGAAAGAAAATGGTCGTTGATTTACGATGTGCGATTTAGAAGAAACGTTTAAGGGCAACTGACTCATCATTTATTTTGCTGTAGGATAATATATCTTAAACGTCAGCTATGCAACATCCACATTACATCATTACATCATTAAATCACGCGGGGATGCGGCCCACCAGGAGGGGGCAGTAGACCTCTGCTTTACCTTCCAACCGTCTAATTCGTTGCTTTTGCGCCGGCCTTTTATTTCCGCGATGCTCATCTCACCTCCGAGCATCTCTCATCTAGAGAGATCACCATGTCTCCCGGGCCCCACCGCAGCGTGGAACAGCAGGGGGTCTTCACTCGCCGCGACTTGACACAGTTTCATTCAAGGAAATATCCACCTTTAAAAAACCCACACAAGACAGTTCATAGAACAAAGTGACAGTAAGTGCCATGGAATGTATTGTCCCATCTGCTATCACCGGGATGCCACATAATGCCCTTACCGAGCCTGGAAACCCATGTAGGCCACAAAACCTCATCTGGCTGTTGAGGATAATTTCATGTGGTCCTGGTTTAGTGAAACCAGAGGATGCTTGACAGGTCACGTAGAGCAGACTGAGGGTTCCTTGTAACCTATCTTGTACCAAGAGCGCAAAGGGCTAAGCTGAGGCCTGGTATAGCAATCACTGCCCATACGAGAATATAGTATCCATGGAAACGGATTGAACTCCAGAAGGAGTTCCACCATTGGTTAAGTCAGATAGCGTATGCTCACAAGGGCCAATCAGGAGACGATTCCAATTAAAGCGGAGCTTCAAAGTTTGACAGAATAAAACAATGCACACAATATTTCAAGTTCAGTGTTCACTCTCGAGACTGACCTCAGGCCTTATTTTACTCTGTTACTCTGTTGTTTTACCAGAATTACGGGAACTAGTTTTCATGTCACCGATGGTCTGAGATTGTATCGACAGACTGTTATTTGTTATTATTGTTATTTCAACACTCGGCCAATTTGTAAGAGTTTTGATATCTCTGCAGCGGTAGTTTAGCAGTTGGAACCTAGAGGGGTTTTGGCTCCGTTCTAGGTCTGGGATCCGACCACAATGTAGCACGTTGCATAAGTATACCGACCAGTAGACCAGTAGACTAGTAGGCGTACTGGTCTACTGGTAGGTGCTGCTGCCCATGGCATGTCCACAGGCCTTTGGTTCCAGTCGCTTTGAATAAATGGGTCTCCCGCAGTTCTCCACGGGATGGAAACTCTCCGACGGTGGGAGAGAGAGAGACGCTCACGTAGCGCCTCGTTTTGCACCACCAGGGGCCACCCTGCCTTTGGTGATGTGGGACCTGCTGAGACGTTCCTCCCTGCAGTTGCACCATTTAGGAGGCTGCTGGGGAAAGGCGCCCGCGCACCGGGCTAATGGGCCGCTCCCTTCAGCTGACAGCCCGCAGCGCGGCCCGGGCCGCGGCCACCTGTTCCGCGGTGCGGGGGTGGTCTGCACCCCCGAAGAAACGCGGGGGGGGGGCTCTGCTCTCCGGAGCTCAGCGGCCTGGAAATGTTTTCAAAAACGGGTGCTCGGTCGCTCCGGGGGGCCCCCGGCCGAAACAAATCAATGATCGGGAATTATTCAGTGAGGTGAGTATACGTCACGTGTAATTACGGACTGGGACGCGAGGAGAGGATGAACAGAAAGGGCCGTCGTGGTCTTCCTCGACGTTTTCCCCTGTTCGGCAAACACATGCCTGAGAGCAGTGTGTGTGTGTGTGTGTGTGTGTGTGTGTGTGTGTGTGTGTGTGTGTGTGTGTGTGTGTGTGTGTGTGTGTGTGTGTGTGTGTGTGTGTGAGTGGGAGGGGAGATAGAAATACAGTATAGATTCCCTGCCTCCACACGCACACCCGAGCACTCCGAAACACATCACATGTTCACACTCGGTGCGCTATCACGGTCTCGTTCCTTTCCTATTGTCGTGATGTGACATCGCGCCGTATCGCCCAGACCCCTGCCTGCGAGCTACGCGGCCGTTTGTCCGGGAAGCGCAGGAGAAGAACGGCTTCCTAATCTTCCT
>OMKI01006483.1:1452-14577 GCA_900302315.1 Phycis blennoides
AAAAGATACTTTGCTTCAGATGGTTATTTCCCTATAGGAACCCCAAAGTTCAATGTGTTTTCATTTTTACATTTTAATGTCTCTGGCTGTGCCTGTTGAATTGATGCCTTGAATGACGTAAATACTGCATTTCCTTTGAGACGCGACAATCTCTCTTGTGCTTTGTAAATAACACTGTGAGATGAACCTATACAATATTCAGAAGTGTCATGTTTGACCTGCGTATGCTGTGATTGCTTTGTTGTGTTTCCATATCAGTTTGGGCTTTTTTTGTCCTGCATGTTAAGCCCTGAGTTTGAAAAAAAACTGAAACAATCATATGGTAAAAACTGACAGATCTATTAATAGAGATCATAAATAATTGTGTCACACATTCCCTTTTGAAAGCACCAGGTCCTTGGGTTGGGTTAGGAAAAGGGACATTGTGGTTTGTGAGGACAGTATGGGTACTGTGGGACTAATGATTAGTCATTATGCAAACCGTCCTGTGAGGTTGCCATGCATTATGTCCATCATGAGCATGTCTGCTTTTTATGTTATATTGCTTGTTAATATTTACTTTAATACCATTGCAATATGAATATATTAATCAAACCATGCCAATGTCTTGTCATTTTTGAGGTTTTCCATTCTGCAGATTTCACCTCGAGCTATGCTTTGCCATTCTAACTTCGTGCGATGATGATCGACATGATCTGGTATTTGTCATCAGACATTTTATTTTCAATTAAATGATGCAATCCTATAATTGAATATTTTTGCAGTTCATAACGAATTAAGCTGTTTTCCAGCTGGTCTATTGAAAAGAGAGAAAAAAAACCTGCAAGAACGATCTCTGACGTTTAGTAAAGTTTTAAAACATCCAACCTAAATTGACTCCAGGAGAGCTATGCCTGGGGTCCCAGCCACTACAGTGAGAACGTTGTGCAATTGTCCAGAAATGTAGTGCGTATGCAGCCAGGAAGTCTGTCTGTGGTCAGACTATGTATGAATAGCCAGCAGTGGTTTCCTAATCATCTGCAGGTCGTTGATTTATTTTCAACTAATTAAACTTTATTGCTATCAGGGATAGATTTTATATTTCTATACATGACTTAGAATGACAAGAACAGAATATACATGACTTAGAATGACAAGAACAGAATGTTGTCTTCTCGTGGTAATCATTAATTATGTAATGATGTATGCCGTTATTTCTGAATTTGCTTTGGTATAAAGCAGGGGAACTGAAACGAATAGAGGTTTATTCACTTTGGTTGAGCAAATACAAAAATAATACCTTTCTCTCAAGTCGAGCATGACAGTGGATTTAGTGGGTTATCATTTACATTACAACAGTTGTTTTTTTTTTCAGAATTACAAACAAAGTAAACTTGACAACAAAACGTAAAGTGGGTCTGTTTACAGAGGGTATTTACACAGAGCAGTGACCTATTCACAATATGAGATGCGGATCAAGTCATCACAATAAATGACTCACAGACGTGAGCCTTTGGCATTTTGACATTCATCTACATCTGAGATTCCACTCGGTGATGGTTCCATGATGGGAGAAGAGGCGTAGTTAAAACAGAAGACACGTGTAAACATTTACTTCATTAGGAAAGTTCAAACACCATCTCGCCTGCATCCATTATAGGAACAAAAAAAGTATACTAGGAAGAATAAAAGTATGTAACATTCTACTTCTACAAAAAAAACAAAAGTAGGCAGCTGAACTCAATACGGTCTTATTTCAAGCCGTTATGAATCAAGGATGTAAATAAGTTACGTTGGCTACTTGTGTCTTCGTTTCATATTTACACACAGGGTAGGCTAACAGAATAACCTAAAAAATACCATAGAACATCCTAAAATAAACGATATAGGAATAACATGAACAGTTTAATTTAGCGTCACTTCATTGATTTACCAAAGGGCAAGGGGGGTTGTACAGTGATTTAGGTTTACTGCTTGTACTGCGTACAGCCATCGTACCTGCTAACTGCACAAGTCCTGAGGGCCGTGTTCCGATATCCATACTTCCCGTACTTACTATACTTAATTTGAGTACGTAGGGTGTTCCGATTACGATGCCGGCGAAAAGAAGTGTACTGAAAGGACCTGGATGGTGCCCTCAAAATGGTTAGTACGCTGAGTGTGCAACGGTGTGCACTTTCCGTACTCAACGGCAGCCATCTTAGCCACGTAGCGGAAGAGGCGGAGCCAGGCTGAGCTGCGCTCAGTTTGAAAATGGCTAGACGTCAGTGGGCGTAATGGATTCACGTGTTTGGCGGGTGACACGGCCACGCAGCTGATAGTAAGTAATTTCCGGTAAGTGCACCACAGAGTATTGGATTTGGAACAACACTAACATCTGGAAATCTGCGCACTCAGTGAGTGCGGATAGTGTAGTGCGTTTAAGTGTACTCATGGAAGTATGGATATTGGAACAAAGGTCTGAACAGGAACAACGGCAGCTCAGCATGGCAGCTAGCTGTGGCTGTCGGCAAACGCTGGCACCTCGAGGGCCATGCTGACGGCCAGACTGCCAGGCTGCTCCAGGCCCAGCGTGGGATGGCAGGGCTGGGCGTAGCGGTGGCTGAGGCTCCCTAACAGCTGACCACTCTGGGCATTGTAAAAGGATATCCGGCCTTGCTGGTAGTCCATGAGGGTCCCCACTCGCTCTGGCATCTCAATCACCGTCACTTCGGTCGTAACCCCATTATGGAGCAATCGATACCCACGACTGAGAAGACATGCAGAAGGCAAGATGAACACATGCCGACACGAGGAGAGAGATAGAGAGATATATATATATACAACAACGAAATAAGGCAGTGAAATGGCTTACCTGGATGCCGTGGGGGTGCATTGCAAACACCACGACTCTCTGTTTTGCCCCAGCGGACTGCTCCGATTGGCTGTTGCATATGCCACTCCCACCCTGTACGCAGCGCAGCCAGTGACCACCGTCTCCCAGTAGTATCGCCCCCTGGCTGGCAGCAACTCACCCAGAATGGTTGGGCACCTATCACACACACACCGCACGCACGCACGCACGCACGCACGCACGCACACACACACGCACACACGCACACACACACACACACACACGTGTACGCACACAGAGGGAAAAAATCAACAAAGTGCAATCATAGTGCAGAGATACTAAGAGTGTATGTAGGTCTGTGTATTATCATTATAGTTATCAGTAGTAGTACAAGAGTGTGTTTATCTCACTTGTGTGTCTGTGGGCTGTTTATCATCATGATAAGAGTGTGTTTAACTCACTGTGTGTCTGTGGGCTGTTTATCATCACAATAAGAGTGTGTTTAACTCACTGTGTGTCTGTGGGCTGTTTATCATCATGAATAAGAGTGTGTTTAACTCACTGTGTGTCTGTGGGCTGTTTATCATCACGATAAGAGTGTGTTTAACTCACTGTGTGTCTGTGGGCTGTTTATCATCACAATAAGAGTGTGTTTAACTCACTGTGGTTCTGTGGGCTGTTTATCATCACAATAACAGTGTGTTTAACTCACTGTGTGTTGGCGTGCGTGCTCCGATCATAGCGGACGGTGGTCCGGTCCTCTGACAGCTCCAGCAGAGGGTGGGCCGAGGCCTTCACCAAACGGAATCTCGTCCCTGAGACACGAAACGCATCACCGATTTAAGAAACAGGACTCTCAAACACGGACGGGAGCTTAGGACGTGGGCCACCAACGACGGGGAATAAACAACGACAGAGCGTTGAATGTGAAACCCAAAGGGTGGAGGTGTGCCTGGTGGGCGAGGCAGTACTGCTTTACCCTTGGTGGATATCAGGGCAGCCTCGCTCTGTTCGCTGGCCCCGGCTTCGTTCACCGCTTTGATGTAAAACAGGTAGTTCTCGTTGGGCTGCAGGAGAACCTTCTGCTCAGTGCCTCCGACGCCCGAGATGGACCTGCATATGCACAGGGCACACCGTCGCAGGCATACAAGCACACACACACACACACACACACACACACACACACACAAATAACTCACCGTTGTTATTATTTTAACATCAGAAGCTGCCCCATATATTTCAGTCCCATGAAGAAAAGATCATTTTCACAATTCTACAAAATGTGCATTCAAAATTATAACTTTTGTAATTCTTTTTTTCAATAATTATTTATTTATTATTATTATTTTTTTTTATTATTATTAAAACAAATTTTTACAATAACTTTCATCATGACACATCTGGTACTCTCATGACGCTCTTTACTTCTCTCACGCCATGGCACGGTCTGACGCGCTGCCGTGTCCGTACCTGCGGGTGGCGGACTCACCTGAGACCCTCGCCCTCCAGCTCGTACTGGCGGCAGTACTCCAGAGTGTAGCTGCAGCCCGGCGGGGACCGGGGGTCCGCGGCCCAGCGCAGCGTGGCCGAGCCCCACAGCACGCTGCAGTCCTCCGGGTCAATCACCGGCACCGAGGGGGCTGCCGGGTCGACCCGGTGGGAGGCAGGGGGGGGGCGGGGAGAGAATGGAAATCAACACGGTGTGTGATGATAGCTATGTGCTGGCTACATGGGGACAAATTCAGCCTCGAATTCGAAGCCCAATTGCTTGTGTTTCGGGATTCAGGCAGCATTCAGAATTCTTGCCCAGACAGTGGATGGATTCCAGAGTCCATCTTGTAGACTACTGAACACTAATTATGTTAATAATCGGCATATGGAGGCATATTTTGTATTGTAGTCTGTTGGTGAAAACATGCCAACATAATTTCGAAGACAGAAGAAGAGGATGATGCCAAAGACGAAAGCGTGCTGTCAAGTACCACAACCGAAGATCTATATTTAATTCAGGAAAATCAGGAAAACCATTTTCCCACATGCCATATAGTACATCAAAAGAACGCAGGTTATTTCCACAACTTCAAAGCCTGGGCCAGAACCCCGTGTTATGAATTATGAATATCCAGGTCACAAGATAGAATGAACTTGGCACTCGGGGTGGGGGTGGGGGGCGCTGCTATGGACTGACCCGTGCTGAAGGCTAGCCGCTCACTGGGCAGAGAACAGCCGGAGTAGTTGACCGCCATCACCCAAACCCGGTAGGTCCTGTTGGGCTTCAGCTCCTCCAGGACACAGTAGCTCTCCTTCACGGTCACACGGTACTCCTCGGACACCGCTGGGGTGGAGAACCACCGCGTGTAAGACTCGAACGCACCGCCTCGTATCGAATTATCTCGCAAGTTATGCGAAGCACGTCGCTATGTGTTACGCGATACCTCCTTGAGGGTCCTCCACGCAGTAGACCTGGAAACAGTCTATGATGTCCCCGGGGTTGATGTTCCAGTACACCGTGACACTGGTGCTGGTGGCGGAGCCCGGCTCCTGCGGTTGTATCGTGGGTTTCAGGGGCACTAGGGTTCAGACCGAGACATGGTGGTCTGCATCACATGTGTACGTTTAGAGGCAAAAAAATCAATATTTTTAGATGAAGATGTGCACCTGGGATTCCCTTGCGCTGTTTGAGATGCGCGCTGGAGTTGTTTCCCTTCGTGTAGTTCTCAAACACCAGCAGGCCTTTGGGACCCAGCTCCAGAGACGTGGTGCTTTTCAAAGCAGCCTTCAACCTGATCATGACAACGCACGCGGCGTCAGTATGCTTGAACAACTCTTGCCGTTGGCATGCAACATCTCATGCTCCGTCATTCCAATGAAAGCCTGTTACCTTTTCTCAATGTCTTCGGGTGACTACCGGAGGGGCACCGTGAAGAGAGATGGATCAGAAGTGAGTCATCAATGACCTCAAGTCATCCTCAAGTCAATGGCCAATGATGAGGGCATGACCAGTATCTCTCTCTCTCTCTCTCTCTCTCTCTCTCTCTCTCTCTCTCTCTCTCTATATATATATATATATATATATATATACAGTATATGGGATCCACAGGTCCAACTCACCCGGGCCTCGGTCTCAGTCTCACGGGCGGTGGTCTCCAGAATGCCCTTGGCCGAGTCGATGTTCTCCTGGGCGGAGACGATCTGGTCGTAGAGCTGCTCCAGCTTGGCCTTCTTCTCCTCCTCCATGCCGAGGGACATGCCGTTGTACTGCTCCATCACCAGGGCCATCACCTCCTCGTTCTGGCCCTGCATGGTCTCCTCCAGCTCAGCGCACTGGTCCTGGAGCGGGGGAGAGGAGGAGGAGAACAGGGGCGTCAGGGCTGTCGTGCTGTCTGCCGTGCCCAGATTCTTTCGATAAATCAGAAGGTTGTTGATCGAGTTGAATGAGCCGGTGATGAGGTAAAGGGAAGCATAACATTGCATGGACATTTCATCCATGAATGATAAAATAATGAAATTAGATAGATGCATTAAAAGCCACCGTGTTTTTGCACGTTATTTGTATTGTTGTATTAATGTAATTATTTAAAATGTCGAAGTGCCTGCTTTGATTTTGTGAAGGGCGTCAAGGGGACTCATTTGCACCACGGTACCTCCACAGAGTTGTAAGCCAGCTCCAGCTCTGAAACCATGTCCTCGATGTTCTCCGACCTCGCCTGCAGCTCAGAGATCCAATCGCTCAGCCTCTCCTGTTACAGACGAGGAGGAAGACGAGGAACTTACAGGTCACAACAATCACAGTGCTGCATACGATGGATGATGACACATGCAACGTTTTGACTACGTGTTGCCCTGGTTCTTCTGAAGCGTTGTTGTTGATACCAGGGCACCGTGCACATTCCCTGCAGGAGGGAGTCATGTTCCAGAAATCTGAACTCTGGAAACCACCCACACAAGCACCCTGATGTGGCCACTCTATCGCTCTCTCCCTGCTCCCGAGGTTAACTCAGTCAATCCCAGCAGCAAGGTGTGTACGTGTTTATTTGTTAGCTATGTGAGCATTCTATTGTGTGTGTGTGTGTGAGTGTGTGTGAGAGAGAGAGAGAGAGAAGAGAGAGAAAATATTATGTTGTCTCGCCTGCATATTCAGATATGTGGAATACAGAATGTGCCGATAGGAGAACATCTACATTTGTATGCAAAAAATGTTCGCCGTCCCTTCTAGCTGTTTTAAAGAATCGACTCCATGAGAAGACTTCCACAGAACGGACCTGCTGAGGCCAATATGTAATGTTAATACCACATGCAGGTTTGTTTCTCTTCATAGAGATGATATGGGCTGAGATATGACACTTAGCGGTACAGAATGCCAGAGAACGTAGCCAATCACAGGTCACAAGACTCAAAGCTATTACGCATTTTCTCCGATGTAGAATAGACGCATAACATCTGCTGAAGCAGCACATACGTCTGAATGAACCTTAGAATGACCACGATGTCTGGTTTGCCCCGATGCTGACCCAAAGGGACCGTCTAGGGAAGAAAAAAACCGTACCACGGGACCACATGTCGGCATCCCTTCCCTGATGATATCACTCCGGATCTTTCCACGGATCAAAAGGAGGGCATGACATCACAGCGGCTCAATGTGCATACCCATGAGCCAACGACAGACCGGCAAATAGCTAATCTCCTGGCGTGACCGAGAAGGTTTCAGCGGGTTCATGAATGTTAAGTCTATTCCAATGAGGTGTCGATGATTAGGCGCAGTGGTGGCGTTGTTACGGAAATATTCTGTCAGATTAACGTAATTCATTTGTACCAGGATGAGCTGCCACGTGATGCTGCATGGCGTCATCACTAGCAATAAAAAAATATTAAAAAATGAGCTATATGCACGTGATAGTTTGATTCATTTAAAGTTTGTGAACAGTTTGTCATGCCATTATGATAGATTTCCTATCTTCCATAGACATGATTCACGTCGGCTGTGATTTTTTTCCCTCCTCGAGCGACTGAATGAATGCGGCACTCGCGATACCTTGATGTCTTCGTAGGCTCTGTCCACGGATGTCTGTTCGTGGTCCTGATGCTCTCCAGATGCGCAGGCCTCCTCCGAGAGCAGACAGCCACAGGCCAGGCAGAACCAGTCCATCCCCTGCAGCTCAGCAGCGGCCCTGGCCTGGCTCTCCTCCTCAGCGTCGATGATGTCATAATCAGCCTCAATGGGCTCCTCTGCAGACGGTGGCTCTGGCTCGCTCTCCTCCATCCTTATCTCCGTATCCTGCTTCCCCGTCTCAATCTTCTCCTCCTCAGATTGGAGCAGTGGCTCCTCCCCGTCTGGTTTCTGCCCTGGCGCGGGCATCTCTCGGGCTTCCTGTTTGGTTATTATCTCATACTCGAGATCGGCGGCGGTCTGATCCGCCTCTTCAACGATGTCTCTGTGTAACTCTGTGGCCTCTGTGGGCTGTCGCGTCTGTTGGTCTGTGCCGCCTTCACGCGTCTCCGAGATGGCTGTGGCTCTGTTGGTCTCAGGCTCAATATCGTCCACCTGCATCTCCGGCGCAGGGCTGACCTCTGCTGCAGAGCTCACCACTTCTGCAGAGCTGTCCTCCTCCCCTTGTAGTCCAGACAGGTCCTCTAGGGGGGTGAAACTCCGGAGGCGAGTGAGTACTCCACCCTCCTCCTCCAAATCCTCATCAGCCTCCTCTACATCCACAGGGAGTGAAGGTGAGTGACTACAGACTACAACAGGCGGTACTTCCTCTTCTAAGACATGATCTGGTTGTATATCTGGTCCAGCGTGTGTCAATGTAGGTTCAGGTTGTGATGGAGGAGCTGCTGGGCAGACGGGTGGAGTTAGCAGGTCGACACACACGCTCCCAGCCTTGGGCGGACCTTCAGAATCGCTCTTGACGACACTCTCTGACAACCGACCTATGTCTATGTCCACTTCTACAGCTTTCCCCTTGGGGACAAGGAGGACAAAGTCATCACCCACATTCATTGTGTCACGGGTGGTGACTGAAGATAATTTAGTTGCATACAATTCTGACGGCAGCTCTTTTTCGTCTAATTCTTTAATGCTTACTGACTCCTCTTTCGACTCGGGTTGACTCTGATCGCCTGCAGAAATGTCAGTGAGTTTCCAGTCTAATCCGGGGGTGGCTTCCCCTTCAGCATCAAGTTGCTCTGCCTTTGTTTCAATTTCAGTTTTAACGTCTGGCTTGTTATCGACAGCCAAGACTTCAGGACTGGAAATACTGTTTGCTTCTGAGTTCAGGACTAGAATTTGTGTTCTGTCCAGTGCCTCTTCTACGACCCCTGCTGATGCTCGTACTGCGGCCTTGCCATCAATAATAAGCGGATCAGGTTCATCGATTTGCTGATCTTTAGATTTCTCCACTTTAACTGGTTCCTGGGTTAAGGCCTCAGGTACCTCCACTCCACCTCTCACATCAACCTTGGCATCTGTTATCTCATTTACTTTGTCTACTTTCTGAACTGCGGCCTCTCCAGTCACACTCTCCATAATTTCGACAATAACTTCAGCTTTATCCGGAACTTCTTCATTTCCAGCAGGCGCTTGAGTTATGCCTACGGTGTCGCTTTTGGCCTCAGGTTTGATAACCACTTCAGGCACAATCGTAGTAGATGTGTCTTCTTTAGCCTCGACAACTGCCTCCGCTTTGTCACTTGCTTCACGTAGCCGAGATTCCACTTGTGGTTCAGGGCCAGGTACATGGAGTACTTTCTGTTGTTCCTTACCGCCTCTCGTCTGTGCTACCTCCGTTTCCACCCCTCGTGTCTCAGGGAGAATTTCTGTTTTATTAACGCCGCTCCCAAAGGGTTCACTTTGAACCTTCTTTACTTCCTTTTTTACTTTAATATCTTTCGTTGTCTCCTTCACTCCTGGCGTCTCTGATGATTCTTCTAAGCAACATGTCATCGGGCCGACTTTCTCCTCAATCACCGCAGACGGTTCTGTTTCATCAACCCTCATTTGGACAGCGACGTCTCTCTCATCCACCGCCTTGTCCTTTGAGGACTGCGGCTCCCTCTTCGCCACGCATTCCTCCTCCCTCTTCGCTCTGTCGTTCTTAACAGGCTCCTTCTCCTTCACTCTCGTCAGAGTTCCAGTCATTTCAAACACATTCGGTGACCACATCCTCCTCCCCTCTCTCCCATCCTCCTCCCCCGCGGAGTCCTCCTCCGGTTGGACCTCCGACACGGAGGTTTCATCCCTGAGGGTGAACATCTCCAGGTATCCGTCCGGCTCCTCCGAGTCCGAACGGCGTCGCCTTCTGAAGATCTTCTCCGGGGCGTCGTGCTCGGCCTCCGGGGTCTCCCCGCCGCCGGTGGTCCTCTCCCCCGCAGCGTCCTCGTACAGGTCAGAGTACATGTACGACATGGCCGTGGGCTCGTCCAGCAGGATCTGGTCGATGATCTTCGGGGGCCCGGCGGAGAGGAATATGGGCGTGAGGACGGTCTGCTCGCTGCAGAACAACACCGAGCCGTTGTCCTTCAGAGACCTCTGGCTCGCTCTCCTGGCCCTGGTCTTCTCCCCCGGCTGCGTCTCCGCCTCCTCGCTCCCTGGTGCCGCCCCCCCCTCGCCGGGGGCGTCGCCGGCCCTGTTCCCGTAGAACGCCTCGTCCAGGTGGTCGCCGGCGATCTCCGCCTCACCGACGAAGACGAAGGACTCTTCGGACGCCGTGGGGCTGCGGCCCGCGGGGGCCTCCCGTCCGACGGGCGTCTGCTCGGCGTCCCGCGGTTTTGCCGCCGGCTGGCTCGCTTCCTGCTGCGACTCCGGGGCTTGTTTGCCAGGGACCGCCACGTCCACCAGGGTGAACTTCTCAAAGTAGTCCACGTCGCTGGCGCTGTATCGCTTTGTTTTTGCGTCCACAACCGCGTCGGTCGAATCCCACTCAGCGGCCTGTGGAGGGGAATTGACAGTACAATGATTGCATTGATTGATTACAATGATAAGGATTTTAGTTTTGCTCTTAAAAGCATTTTGTTTTTGTAATGATGATCGTTATCATTTAATACCTCTTCACGTTCTACAATCTCCACCTCTTCACCTTCTAACGGCTCCTGACTTAAAGCTGATGAGACCTTTTTGGACCTAATCCCCGGCGTCTTGTCCAGATACGACAGGTTGTCCTGGAGCTCCGTGCTCTCCTCCTCATCCACGGTGGGCAGCTTGGACGGCACCCTGATATTGAGGATCTCGTAGCCCTCCGAAATCAAACTGAACAACTGCTGATCTTTGTCTTTGACCTCGTCCAGGTCCGGCTCCCCCGGCGCTCTGTCCTGCTTGACGTTGGGCACGGAGGCCTCCGCCATCTCCAGCCTCTCCACCCCCAGGGCCGAACCCGACCGCGAACTCCCGGGCCTCCTGAGCCGGTCGCTCAGCCTGCTGCTCCGGCCGCCCGACCGGATCCTCCTGCGGACGATCTGCTCGTCATCGAAGACGATGGTGATCTGGCCCTGGGCGCCCGGGCCGTCCGCGCCGTAGCCCTCGGAGACGGAGCTGGTCTCCGAGGCCCACGGGGTGGAGCAGCGGCTGGAGGCCGTCTCCCACACGATGCCGCTGTCCTCGCTCTGGACCGTCACCATGGAGAAGGACGGGTCCACCATCAGACACTGCAGCTTGGGCTTCACCGACGGGTCCTGCACGGCTTCCCGGAGGCTGGGAGAGAGAGAGAGAGAGAGAGAGAGAGAGAGAGAGAGAGAGAGAGAGAGAGAGAGACGAATGACCGGAGTGGAGGGTCAGAACCGACTGGGACTGTTTAACTGGTTCAGATTGAGTCAAAGGAGGTGCTGACTCAAGGGAGTGTAATAGTTAGTCAGCCCCCCCCAATTTATTTTTGGCAATGTTCATGGAAATACAACCTGAGAACAACAACTAATAAATCAGATAAAGCATCTTCTTAGGTTGTGGCATCACTGAAACTGCTGATCTCAGAATTAAGTGGAAGATGATTTCCCAATCACACAGCGTCAGCATATGATTTCTCGAACTCAATGTGAGTGACGACTATCAGCGTTGCATCGATTATTAAACATCAGCTGACTTCTGACTCTGTCCTTCACAATATGTAAGTCGAAACGTGACTCATCACTTGCACATATCAAATAAAACTCAACTGTCAGTGCTTGAGATATAGTGTACAACCCAGGACCTTAGGTATTGACCAAATGAAGCAAGCCCTCTATGATTTTCAACCATAAGGTTTTCAACCATTTGTACAAACAAACAAAAGTGCCCTTGGAATCAGGGTATCTAGAAGGACTGCCTTGAAGTTCCTCCAAAAGCTTTGCCGCGAAACTGGACAACTGACAGTTGAAGAGCAGAAACAGGCCCAAAGAATTCCATGAATGTCATTCCCTAAAAACAACCCCACACATCTAAAGATGGGTGGGTAATCATTGTTGAAAGATAGTGAGCTCCACAGCATTAAAAACCACGCACACAGACAAAACACCTGTTTCGAAGTTCCTCCACTTCATCTTCGTCATCTTGGTCGATGGCGCCGGGGGACTCGCACTGAAACCCTTGTAGGTCTGCCATCTCCGCCTCGAGGCTGTCACACCCCTCCATTCCAGCTCAATCCAGTGGCTCTTCCTTTATTCTGATCCTTTTTTTTTTTGAGGCAGTAATTTACCGTCCTCCCGATGTTTTCAGGCACTTTGCGCTTGTGCATGTGCTCTGCCCGCTTGTGTCCTTCCAAGTTTGGGAACTGCTCGACTGACTCAGCCGGGGACAGAAATAGACTGAATAGGGGAGTGAAAGAGTGCAGGAGACATAGTGAAACTATAGTCAATGGGATGTGCGGGAGCCATGCGACCAGAGGCCTCCCTGCTGTCCCATGGCCTTCCGCTCCCAACAGACAGTGCCTGTATGGTGATGCACTGTTCACTTTGAGGAGCGCCTGCCAGCATATGAACATGATTACATGCTTGTATCTCTACTGCTGGAGCCGCGCTGACGGAATTGCCATGTAGCTTTAAGATCAGAATCCCCCCCTGCTTGGTTAAATATAGGTTGTGCCTTGAAACAGGACCCCCCCCCCCCCCCCCCCCCCCATGCCCCTGGTGGCAGAACTAAACAGGGACAGATGGTGACATGCGCACTTGCACAAACACATACTTTATCCGTCTGTCTCTACACCATTTGAGCTATCGCTGAACAGAAAACCCACAGCTCGCGGTGGAAGGGTCTTAAAGCCACAGATACATACGTCCACATGCGTATCTGCAGAACACATCCAATGGCTTGTATGGAATCCAGTTTATCAGTTTATGGTCCTTTAAAGACC
>OMKI01006506.1:0-10657 GCA_900302315.1 Phycis blennoides
GCGCGTCCTGGAAAGGAACCTGGAAGACCACAACAACAGGAAGAGGAAACATGTGACGTGGGGGGGGGACCAAGCTGGATAGAGCAACGTACTGGGGAAATCAAGGTGGATGGAGCAACGCACAAAGATGGGGTCTTTGTGCAAGTATCTCTTCAATTGCAAGTAGCTCTTCTATTGCAAATGCCTGCATTTGTCGTTTTTATGCACTTGTTGTAAGTCAGTAGCTCTCTGCTACTTGAAATGAATGTTTCGCTCTGGTGAGGTCAGAGGGCCTGATTGGTAGCAAAGTGTGTCAAAACAAATATGCAGCAGAAAAAGAAAGTAGGGGTAGTGGCACCTGGGATTCAAATGGAACGCCGGGACTTGTTTTTGGAATGAGCAGCAATAAAACGGTCACAGGTGATACAGACCGCACCTTGTATTCTCAGCTCCATTTTAAAATGCTCTGTCAATTATGTAAAGCATTGAAATCTATTGCAGTATATGGAGCATCGTGACCCATGGATGGTGACCCGTCCTGTGTTGTGGTCCTTGGCAATACACAACAGCCTCCCAGTTCAGCTGGGAGGAAGAGTGAAATAAATAATGAAAACCCTTAATTAAATGTCTATATGTATTATTCAAGCTCTTCAAATGATTCCTCAAGGTTGTCCATGAAGATATTGAAATTCCTCTAGCACTGAAGGGTTACTTACAATTCAAAACCTTTTTAAATGAGGGACTTAGTAGACCAGCATTGCTTTAATTTCGCAGCAATCCACGCAGCGATTTCCCATGAATCCATGTTCACACCAAAGCAGTAGAAATGGGGGGAAAGGTTATCTATAAGAGTTTTGCTGTAATAAATGGGTCAGAATAAAAGATGAACTAGTCCCAGTTTGAATCCATTTTTAATTCCAAGGAAGGGACGAAATTGGGTAATTCATATAAATGCAAAGCGCTGGCTTTCAATTAATTCTGCAACAGCCACAACTTTGCATTTCATGGTATGGACTGACAGGACATTACAGTTCCGAGGAGGTCGTTTTCACAACTCAGTGATCACAGGCAGTGGATTATTTTAAATTAAATAGCAACTAATCCCTTAAATACATTCACAAACTAAATCATGGATTATTTTTAGAAAGCAATGCTCCTAACTTACACTGGATATTGGAATAGAAATGTCACGTCATTAGGTCCAAATTGACATGTTTACCTCGTTAGCTTATTTCCATATTATTCACCTATTGAACCAAATGACCCAAGCTTAAATATTATTTATGATCTATTCAAATCCAATAGCACCTCTACAGCTGATTTTTTTTGTGTGTGTAACCATCTCAAATCAATAATAGCCATGTAACCACTCAGCCGCCTGGGCTCAAACAGCTGGCCAGCCTGGGCTGTCACTTTTACACAAACCAATAAAATCCAGTACGAGCCCAAATCACATTCCTCCTACCTCCTACTGGCTACGAGTCACATTACAGAAGCGAGATACGCTCTGAATGGCATTTTTGTGTCGTGTGTAATGCTGCATTTTGTAACTCACGAGGCAGAGAGCGTTTAAGGAAACAGGATGACTCACTCTGTAGAAGTCCTGATTCTCCACCTTGCAGCCACTGATGCCGTAGCTGGAACTGACAAGTTTTGTATGCATGTCCTTCTTCTCAACCGCGCTAATCTGAAACATAAAAAAAAACACAAGAGTACAAGAAGTAGATACATTAAATATTAAAACCAGAAATGGAAATGACTACTGCTTTGACAACGTTGAGCCATGAGTACAATACAAGATGGCACTCAATTGTTTTCAGTTTTATTCAAATTGGAAGTTATACAGAGAATGAATGTGATTAATTCGGAGATGCATGCACTACAGCAAATATATGATCTAACTATGATATAAAACTACAGTGAAGGCAGCATCCCCCACTCTCTCTTCACAATCCAATGAGAACGCCACATGCCTACTGTACGACCGTTAGAGCATCATATCACCAGCTCAAGCAGCGTATAATTACTGCCACTCACAGGCCATAATAAAAGCAAGCCATTCCGCCTGTTATCACTAATTCTGAGGCACAAGAAAAGTTCAGAGCAAAACAAAGGGTTTAGTTGGATTACCTTGAATAATGAATGATGTTGTTTTGTAGCTAATAGAGCAGAAGCCAACATGAACCTATGATGTTAAAGGCAAAGTATTTAAGTCTCAGATGAGTAGGGGGGGCAGGTTAGGCCCGGGGCTCCTCTCTGAAAGGTTCTGGTTCAATCCCAAATGTCCCTTGAGCAAGACACCTGAGCACTACCTGCTCCGAGATTATCCTTCTCTAAGCTCCATCAACTGACAGAGTAACAAATATTACAAATAGATCAAATCAAAACATCCTTTCTTACATTATTTGAAGCCTCTGATATTTGTAAGATGAAAAATGTTTATGTATTTTTATTTATATATATATGAAAATTTGCTTATCTGATTTTTTATTTATCTTTTATTTTATTTATTTTATCTGTACATATATTTCCATACCGATTACTATAATGTACAATAGTATCTATATTTATTTTTTTCATATTGTGTTGCCCCTCTTTAATTTCTGTAGTGTGTACTACACTTTTTCCCTTGCTGCTGTGACAAGGAAATTTCCCCGCTGTGGGATGAATAAAGTATAATCTAATCTAATCTAATATATATATATATCATATTTGAGATAATATTTCAAGGGAAAATGCATTGGAGCATAGCATGTAGCATGGTACCGTGGACAACAGCGCCATTCAGTGGATATTTGAGATATGGGCCAGATTGACTGTTCTTTCAGGTGTTTTTTTAGCCATACGATCCATTCCATCCGACTTTCCAATTCCCTTGGAGGAATCCACAGTTTCATCCATTATGCTACCTGCACTACTGCAGGACCTGCTACTGCGAGGAGCGTGGGCAACTACTTCAATATGGAAAGGGACCTCAGTGTAGTTTGTCAACCAACTTTGGACTGAGAACAAAACCATGCACTGTGCACAAGAGGGTTAGGGTCGGGGCGAGACGTCTCTATGAGGATCACCGGCCCCGAATTCCCGGCAACACCAACAACACTTAATTAATTAAGCGTGGCGAGTCATTTCCGGAGACATCCGTTGCAATGTAGCATTTAGAATACACTCCAGGTGGGTGGCAGCACACAGCCTTACCGTCTCATAGTGAAGGTTGTTGAGGAGCAAAAACGAATTTATGTCTGCCTTCAGCTCATTAAAGCGGTATCGGAAAAGGTCCACTTCCTGCTGTATGAACCACCTTCTGAGGTCCTCCCTGTGGGACAACAACAGACAACTCACAAACCCATCTGAACAAGCAGGGGGGCTTTCAATCAGAAGGTAACACTGGGGAGCAGACTTACGTTTGGCAGTATGCAAGTCTGAGGATGAAGTGGGAAATGTGGTCTTTTCTTCGTTTCTCATATTCAGTAGGCCCGGTCGAAGGCTTCGTGTCCTCCTTGTTTGACCATGGAAATCGTAGGGCTTGAAACTCGTGGTTGAGCTTACTGATGTACTGCTCTGATCCCTTCACGTAACTCACTCCCAAGTTCTCAACCGTCTTCAACACTAAAATGAACACAAACATAAATCTGTAATTAGTACAATCAGATTTCTCAGTTCCTTTTGAAGGGAGATCATTTCTTACTACAATACACAAGAGTAACAAGTAGGCCTTACGTTTCAATCGCTCCACAGCGAATGTCTCAAATTCTGTGAGCGATATGTTTTCAAGAGGGGGCTGTCCATAGAACTGCAGACAATGTCCATAGAGCTGTGTCTTTGGGTTGGCAATCCCCTTCCTTGTTCTCTTACCAAACTGCATGGTTCCTGATGGCATCAACACAAACAATTAACCATGACATTTTCAGAGTGCTGACATGTTAACTTAGTTTGCAGCCATGGTAAATGGTAAACCTCTAAACTATACTGAATCCTAAGCCCAACTAACAGGACATTGGCATTACGACCTGAGTCGCAATTCCCTCCATGGAGTGCCCTATTATAATTATCTGATTGCATATAATGTGATAAACTCACCCAATACTGCACCTTTAAGAGGGCTTGGGTCATCCTCTTTGTATCAGCAGGGTTTCACGAGAACGTTTGTCGTATGAGCAGCTTTCTGTCACCAAGTCAGTGAAGTGTTCTACAACAGTGTTGTGTAGTGTTCAGACGTCTTGAGCGGCTCATACAAGACAAACGTGTATTTTAGTGAAACCAGAGCCATGCGGCTACAAAGAGGTGACCCCTCAAGCTGTCTGTAGAGGTGCAAACTGTTGAGTGTTAAGAGCATTAACTCAAATCAGATGATAACTATATTTCCATGAATAGGGCACTTTTGGACTAAGAAGTCGTAATGCTGCCAGTTGCTCGCCATCCCCAATGCTCGAGTGTTAAACTACTACTACCTGCACACACTGCACTTTGCCGTTAGGACGAAATTAAGTTATTCTTTAAGTAGGAATGAGTGTACTCAAGATAAAACAATGCAATTCGTTAATATTAAGCACAACATGGCCAAACAGTCTAGTCTGCGATATGGGTTTAACTTTCAAACAAACATTACTTCATACGTGACCAGGTTTCTCTCTAAACCCTGGCCTGGCCTTAAAAGGAAGACAGAGTGCGATTAAGCCAGTGGTGGTCTGCCTCTGGTATCCAACGTTGGTGACATCAGCACAATCAAACACACACCTGACGACACAACCTACTAACAAAGCTAGCTACCGTTCAATTGGTGGTTAAGCGTGCACCAATAATCCAACAGACATTCCAACTGTCACAATTGCACCATGCGTCGACGTGATATTACCAGTAGAACTAAAATAAAACGTTATAAAGCTGTCATTACCAAGTTATTGGCAATTCGGTCTTCCCTGTCAGAACCCGCCAAACTCTGCTGTGTTGTTCTGCAAACGCGGGAAAATGGTGCCGACACTGGCCGCAAAGGAACCAATCAGACACAAGCATAACCTTACGTCATGTCCGGTTACACGTCCAATGGGTTTATTTTGACACATAACCAGTCTCCTTATGAATATTATGAACTCGTTGTCAAACAACGCCACGACTTTGTGATTTAATATTTAATACATTTTATATTCAATCATTTAGTAGACAATATTTATTGACTTTTGCACAAAACGAAAGCCTTGTGAGCTTCTAGTAAGAAGTGCATATGCAGATATACTTATTTACCTATGCCTAAATATGTGCAATACATCTTGTTAGCGTAGACCTCGAGGTTATGGTTGAACATCTTTACAAAATAACGTGACACAAAGATGTGTTCAGTAACAACAGCAGCTCTCTCGCCGGTCCTCTTCCATCTTCAGGAAGTCAGCCTTCTGGACACATCATCCCGATTTTCTGCTTGAATCCATCCCTTGCAACAATTGTTTGTGTTGGGATAATAAATGCATGTATTAATATCGCATTAAGACCGTTCATTTGAAGTTTGCTTGGCTTGACTTTAGGGTCTTGCACTTGCACATAGACTTCGTATTTTAACTTAAGTGCAGCGAGCTCGCCGGTGAAAGCAATGTCCAGTCAGGACTCAGAAGCGACATGAAGTTTCAACGTGTTATGTTTCTCCGTCCATAACTGTTCCCCCCTATGGACTTCCTTACACCACTGCCTACGAATTCGCAAAAATAAACATAAAGCCATTAAATATAAAATTGTATTAGCCTAAACACAGTTGTATGTCCACTGTCCAGGTCAATTATTTATGTATTAGAGAAATTATGTGTGTTTATATTTCAAATGTGTTTATATTTCAGATTACTCACGTTAATAACATTTGATATATTATTTAAGTTTTATGTTTATCTTTGTGATTTCGTCAGGATACTGAAGATCACAGGGGAAAGAGATCTCGACCGGAAAATAGAACTCGACACAACGCAGGCGTCTTGCACATAGACATACTACCATAGACGCTGCAATGGCCTTCGGACCATACGTCAACGTCGCCGCCATATTGGAGAGGCAATGACTGGCCTGTAAACGATTAGCAAACGGGGGAGCCTCTGGTCTAAGTAAAATGCACTATAACGTTAACATTTCTCAACCGATTAGCATTTTTGATTCAAGGGTTTATGATCTACGTTGAGTAAAATACATATTTTATATACAATAAATATATTGTATACAATATATAAAACACGATTTAATATGAATATAAAAAAAACAACTTGAAATCGTTTGAGAAATTATAATGCCAACGTTATAATGTTTGTTTTTTTAAAACGCGGCTTGTTTGCAGGACCGTCTTGACCTCTCCAATGTGGCGGCGACGTTGACGTACTCGCAGCAGCGGGTCGAAGCAGTCGAAGCAGTCGACGCGGCGTCTATGAACACATGTCTACGGTTTCGCATCTCGTTGCTCGTCCTCCCCTACGCACTCTTCGGCGTTACCACTTGGCAACGGAGCCTACGCTTGCTACCGCTAGCTACCCCGGACCCACAGACAGCCGTCGGGGATATACAGCCAGAAACAACGCGTCTGTTCCCGCAGAACCAAGGTTGAAGCCGTGGAGACGCTGACTGAAATGTGAACAGACGTGATCACACACTGGTACGATTTTGTCTTATGGGTGGGAAAAGAACGGTCAGGCTTTTCTCTTTCTCGTTTTGAAGAAGGGTTGCTAGTCGTAGCGAAGATAATTAGCTCACATTTGCACCCCAGGGTGGTATATCAAACGTGACTCCGCTCACCTCTTCAAGACTATGGGGACTCTCATACGTATCCGCTGTTAGTCGAATGCGGGTCCATTCCGGATGAGCAACCAGTTCGCAGGTAAGAAATGGACCGGATCGGTTGCTCTCCGCCCTTGCTGGTTTTGGGTGGTGCTGTTAGAGCGATGCCAGTTGTGCCACTGGTATCCAGTGGTATCCAGTGGCACATCCATGTTGGGCCACAGTCTACCACAGACTTAGCCATACTGTCCATCACCCATCACCTATCACTGCCTTTCACTTTCTGGAGTGAAGTAGAAGTGGTTGTCTCATTGTTGGAAAGGAAATGTGTATTCCCTGCAAAAGGTGAAATGTGGTCATCGCCATGTAGCCTATAGTGATGGCAAGGACTGTAAGAACAAATGTGTGTTTTCCATTATGAGCATCATGCCAAGGTATTTGTGTGGCCAAATCCCATCATAATTCTGTCGAGCCTGGTTGAGTGTCTTCCATTCGGAGTCACGGTCAGTGTGGCTTCAAGACATCCTGTGACCAGACGAGATACAAGAAAACAGTAATCTGTCATAAACGTACACAAATACAATTTCAAAGTGTCTTCACGTAGGAGAATGTCAAACCTACGCAAGTGCTACTTATACCTACTTAAGTGCTACACATTTGAGCTATAAAGAAGCTTTAAAGAAAGCAAACACATACTTTTCAATAAAGCCTAGTAACCACAAAATATATAAACCCCACGTTCACCAAATCATGGTAACCCCATCATACTGTATTGAATGGACCTGGGTTGTACAGGTATTTGGCTACCTGCCGCTTGGACAGGGTGTGAAACGTACCAGTTGCTATGTGGAGCTATTGAAGTGGGATGGAAAATTAAGTGGCATCGTTGGCTCAAAGCAGATCTCCTCTGGAGAGACACCAATCACCAGAGGCCTGCTTATGTGCCGTATCATCAATACTCTCCAACTGCTGGCCGCTTTCCTCAAATTTCACGTAGGCCTCGTGGGGAATGATTAACGTTGAGCCCCTGAATATGTTGGAAATTAACTGACTACATTTTTTTTATCACATGGTTTTTTTTGTGTTTTTTTTCAAGTGCTGTGAATGATTGTCATCATCATCATCATCATCATCCTCTCCTCAGGTGTGTTGGTTCCTGCAGACGAAAAGCAAGACTAGAATAAGCGAGAGGGACCTGGTTGGAGGCGGAGCACCATGTTGGAGGAGGACATGGAGGTGGCCATCAAGGTGGTGGTGGTGGGGAACGGAGCGGTGGGCAAGTCCAGCATGATCCAGCGCTACTGCAAGGGGGTCTTCACCAAGGACTACAAGAAGACCATCGGGGTGGACTTCCTGGAGAGACAGATCCTGTAAGTCTCTCTGCCTCTCAGTGGTGTTTGTATTTTACTCATGAAGGTTCCTGGAGAGACAGATCCTGTAAGTCTCTCTGCCTCTCGGTGTTGTATTTTACTCATGAAGGTTCCTGGAGAGACAGATCCTGTAAGTCGCTCTACCTCTCGGTGTTTGTGGTGTATGTATTTTACTCATGAAGGTTCCTGGGTGATTTTTTTTTTGTTTTTTTTAGATGGGTCTAATTGTCTCCGTTTAGTCGGAGCGATCAGAGGGGAATTGTGGGCTGACGTGGCAGCGTGGTGTGACCTCATTGGTGTGTCACGGGTGGTGCTCACACGTGGCCCCACTCCGGCAGATTCACGACTGGTTTGCACCACTGTGTTCACACCGCTTGGAGCGTGCGACTGCTTTCATGACGAAACCGAACGGAGGAACGTTGGTTCACTTTGTCATCGGCGAATATCGTGTTATGATTATATAAGGGGGCGGCGGTAGCTCAGTGGATGGAGCGGGTGGACAGAGCGGGTCGTCCGCTAACCGTAGGGTCGGCGGTTCAATCCCCCACCTCCACATGTCGAACCCCACAAATGTACTGACTGTAAGTCGCTTTGGACAAAAGCGTCTGCTAAATGCCCTCTTTATCCTTTATATATCAACGTTATATAATCGTTGTATTTATATTCCATTGTGTTAGACAATGGAATAGAGCAGTGATATGTCATTGTTCTAGACTTGGACGCCTACATCTTTATCGTGGGCAGTGCCATGTTTGTGACTAATACAACTGTGTGGTACAATTTGGACACCCTTTCTATTTTTTATTTTTTTTTGATTTACTATAAATAACCATTTAATTTTCCGTCGAGCATGAGGCTGTGGCGTCGTGCTGTGGGCTGTAATGCACCAGAAATAACGTCACGATTTCACAAGACGAGATAGCGCAACGACATCCCAACCCTTCCCTGTTCTCTGGTGAAATGACTCCAGCCCCATTTTTTACACACGCCGAGCGCAGGCTGAGCCCTGACCGCCCGCCCCCCGCAGGAGGACTCTGGACACGTTTCCTTCACGCGTTGTCAATGTTTCAGGGTGAACGACGAGGACGTGAGGCTGATGCTGTGGGACACAGCTGGCCAGGAGGAGTTTGACGCCATCACCAAGGCCTACTACCGCGGTGAGCCAGCGTGTCGCCGGGTTACCGGGGGCCGCTCCTGGGCCGTGGAGCCCTCGCGTCGGTCTCTCTCTCCTCTCCTCTCCCTCTCCCTCTCCCTCTCTCTCCCTCCCCGCCGACGGCCGGAGCTCAAACCTGGAGCAGAATGCTGATTTTGATCAGATGGCTCTCAAATGAAATGTTCTAATTCACGCACTCCAGTGAAATGATTGCCTCCGCTGTAATGTTAATGTGTTAAAAATCGATTTAAATAATCCATCACCATTCAAAATCTAAAATTTGATTCTCTTTTTCTTCAGTCGCATCCTATTCAATTTAGTGCTCTTGTAATTGCCACCGTATAATTTCATTGGTTGTTGAATTAGAGGCTGCTGCTTTCACTGCAACAGGTTTCAGTGCAATTAAATCGAATTGCTTAATTGGTCTCATCTTTCAATGTTCCCTTTTGCCATGTGTCCTGTCCTCCGCCATGATTCTATTACTTCTCTTTCAGTACATGCGTGTGTGTGTGTGTGTGCGTGTGTGTTCCCAGGTGCTCAGGCGTGTGTACTGGTGTTCTCCACCACAGACAGGGAGTCCTACCAGGCCATCAGCAGCTGGAGGGAGAAGGTGGGCGTGGAGGTGGGGGACATCCCCACCGTTCTGGTCCAGAACAAAATTGACCTTCTCGACGATACAGTCATCAAAAAGTACGTGTCTGGGAGACCAAAGAAGGAAAATCAATGGAGTCATTTAACAGATCGCTTTTCCGCCAAAGCGATTTCACAGGTCATTTCATAGCGCGTAGAGGTTACGGTGAAATCAAGACACGGCTCATTTCATAACAGGTAGGGGTTACGGTGAAATCAGACACGGGTCATTTAAGATCAGGGAGCACAGGGAGGCCACTGGGGGTCAAACCCAACCTCATTCACGTCAAGCGAAGCCGAGCAGTCGAGGCTCACATTCACACTCAATATGATCCACGAGCAAAGCCAGACTTGGCGTTGATGCTCGCATTCGCGGCGGGGGATTCCACAGGCCATGAGATGACGTCGCCGTGTGTGTTATTGTTCCCGGACCGCAGTTTCAAGTTCATCAAACGGCTCAGGTTCATGTCAGACTCCGTTTCCTTCCCCTCGTGTTTAAACCCAAACACTGTACCGGGAAAAACCTTTTGTGGCGTTTCTTCCTTCTCGACGAAATGCACGCCGCCTCCGGCATCACGTTGTATTGTATTTCGTGCGTAAGGAGACGTGGGCCTTGCGGTGTTCAGACTCTGTACGTGACGCCGTGTCTCTTGAATTGTCCTCCTAACCCCTGTGCGCCGCAGCGAAGAGGCAGAGGGTCTGGCCAAGAGGTTGAAGCTGAGGTTCTACCGAGCGTCAGTGAAGGAGGATCTCAACGTCAACGAGGGTGAGCGACCCCGCG